>JADRCC010577389.1:0-17905 GCA_019843855.1 Hylomyscus alleni
ATGACGGGGGGCATGAACATGTTTTGGTGCACATGTAGAAGTCAGAGGACAATCTCAGGAGTAGATTCTAGTCTTCCACCTTGTTTTGAGACAGGGTCTTTCACTGTTCACGCCACCCAAGCCAGGTCAGCTATGGTCTAAGCTTCAGGATATTCTAGTCTTTGCCTCCCATATCGCCAATATGTGCCACGGCATTGGGCTTTCTAGGATCCATACTCTGGACCTCACACTTAGATGGTAAGTGCTCTATCTGTTTCCAGGCAGAATTTCTGCTTTTGACACAGGGTCTCACGGCCTAGTCCAGGCTGGCCTTGACCTCTTTCATTTTTTGAGCTTAGTTTCCCAAGGGCTAGGATTACAAGCTTGCATTACCATGTCTACAATTAATATGTAGTTTATTCACTTTGGAAATTCTATAAAGGACCCATAATTATATATACCGGATTATTTTCATTGAAAATAAAATAGGGCTGGTGAGATGGCTCAGCGGGTAAGAGCACCGACTGCTCTTGCAAAAGTCCTGAGTTCGGATCCCAGCAACCACATGGTGGCTCACAACCACCTGTAATGAGATCTGACGCCTTCTTCTGGTGTGTCTGAAGACAGCTACAGTGAATTACGCTGGAGTGAGCGGGGCCGTCCTGACTTCAATTCCCAGCAGCCACACACATGATAGCTCACGGCCCTGTACAGCTACAGTGTACTCATACACATAAAATAAATAATAAATCTTTAAAAAAAAAGAGAAAATAAAATAATTTTGGATTATGGATATTGTAGAAAATAAGGCTGCTATATCTAGCCAAGCAAAAATCTAAGTTTAACTAAATATTATTATATCTTTGCTATTCAGTAGAAATATTGTTTACTATATATCCTTTTGAGTCTAAACATGAAGTTTCTACAAAGACTCTAATAAACATTTCTCTAACTATTAAGAGTATGTGACAACTTGAGCAAGAAACTTTGCCTCCTTAATACATAGGTTTCTCTCACAGAATTATAGGGAGATGCTACATTACATTATAGTAAGTAGTCAGGACCCTGGAGTTTGGTCAACTGGGTTTGAGTCATAGTTTGCCATTTATAGTATATTGTGCATCTAATCTTGGGTAAATTACTCAAACTTTCTATGCCTCATGTAATAATTATGGCAAAACCTCTCAAATGATTCCCACTGTCTGACATTCATACTTTACTGGAATAAATCTGGAGCAATGAGGCACACTGGCTTTTGAATGGTGAAGGAAGCCAGGATGCTGGGTGTGAAGTTTTTAGAATCACTCCTTCCTGTGTCATGATCATTTCTCTCACAGGAGTCTGAGTCCCATGATGAGAAAGCACCAGTCTTCTAAGCCTGATACCTGGTCCAGTGCCTTAACTAAGATGTTCAATGTAAGAAATGCAGGTGTTTTGTGCTTTACTTTTTTTCCTATTTCACAGAAATGGCATTAATTTATTATTAGCTCAAGGCACTGCCAAGGCCTCTGTAGCTCAATACCAGGGTAGAAGACAATCTAGAGCAGATTTTCTTTTCTTTCTTTTTTTTTTTTTTTTGGTTTTTTCAAGACAGGGTTTCTCTGTGTAGCCTTGGCTGTCCTGGAACACATTCTGTAGACCAGGCTGGCCTCGAATTCAGAAATCCACCTGTCTCTGCCTCCCAAGTGCTGGGATTAAAGGTGTGTGCCACCACCGCCCGGCTTAGAGCAGATTTTCAACAAGTGGGTACAACCCCTTTGGCAGAGGGCTGTACGACCCTTTCACAGGGCTCACATGTCAAATATCCTATATATTAGGTATTTACATTACGATTCATAACAGTAGCAAAGTTATGGTTATGAAGTAGCAACAAAGTAACTTTATGATTGGGGGATCACCACAACACAAGGAACTGTATTAAAAAGTCCCAGCATTAGGAACACTGAGAACCACTGGTCTATTCTAGAAGGACTGTGACTGGGCAACAATGGAGAAATAGTGCTGTCATCTTCGCAGGATAAGAGGCAAAGTATCCCAGGTGGAGACTGAGAGAGATGTCCAATTGATGTGAGAGATAGTCAATGTAGAATTGAGAGGTCTGGGCGTTTCACTGGAGGTGGATGCCAAAAGTCATGAGTGATAATCGTGATTGAGGTAATGAGGTAAACTGGGCAGTACTTCCACTCAGTGTGCCTGAGAACACAACTAACCCAGACAGGCAAGTGGTGAAGTCAGCATTAACAGGGCCGTGCCATGTTCCAGGTTGGCATCCTACAGCGGCTTCAGACTGTTACCCGGCTGACTGATGACTGCAGTGCAAAGATAGTTTCTTTGCAATTCAAAGAAAGTGTGTGATACCTAATTATGGATGTCAACCTGACCTCACATGGAGTCAACTAAACCAAGTTTCTGGGTGCTCACTTGTATGGGGATTTTCTTAATCAGATCTTATTTGAGGGGGAAAGACCCACCTTAAATCTAGGCCACACCTTCAAGTAGCAGCTCACATTAAAAGACCTAGAAGAAGGAAGCTTTTGTTTTTTGTTTTGTCTGTTACCCTTACTCTAGATGACAAGAAATGCATTTATTCTGTCGCTTTGGCATTCTTTCCATGATATCAGTACCAACTGCTTTAGGAGTCTAACATGTGCTGAAGATCACCAACTGGCCAGCATTCTGCAGGATTCCAGCAACAGACTGAGACTGCTGAGACTTGCAACCTCATGGAGCAAACAACTAAAGCATTTTTGGCTTTTTCGTCATGAGACAGACACTGTTGGACCAGCCAGATCACAGCCTGTAACCCATTCTAATAAATATATATTAAAAAGCTATCAGTTTTCTTTTTGAGAGAGCCATGATTACTACAAAGAGAATTTTAATTTATGAGACACCATACTATTAAAGTATGTTGTTGTTGTTGTTGTTGTTGTTATTATTATTATTATTATTAAATAATTTGCTAAAAGAATGCTAAATATCTGCCGTCAAAAATTAGAAATACTGGGCATGGTGGTACACACCTATAATTCCAGCAACATTTAATTAGGGCTGCCTTTCAGGTTCAGAGGTTCAGTCCATTATCATCAAGGTGGGACATGGTAGCATCCAGGCAAACATGGTGTAGGATGAACTGAGAGTTCTCCATCTTCATCTGAAGGTTGCTAGGGGAAGACTGACTTCCAGGCAGCTTGGATGAGGGTCTTAAAGCCCACACCCACAGTGACACACCCACTCCTACAAGGCCACATCTTCTAACATTACACTCCCTGGCCCAAGCATATAGAAGCTATCACACCCATTCAGAAGATCCTTGAACAGCAGACTAGAAAGTTTCTCACACACATGTAAGTAATTGTTCCATAAGTACTTCCTAGGTTATGTTGGAATCATTTCAAATTTTACCTGGTCTTAAGATTTTCAAGGTCTTCAGAGAAAATAGCATAATTTTTTGTCAGAAATGGTCCCAGTTGGTTATCTTCTAAACCCAAATCTTTAAGAAATAGCAGTATTTGCTTAATGTGTTTTTCAAAATCCAGCCTTAGGAGGAGGTTGGCTACATCTGGATGTTTTTCTATCTTAGACAAATCCACTCCTATAACAAATGAAAAGGGTTGGTTTGAAAATAATTTCTTATTCAGTCATTAATTTCATATAGAAAAAATTATTGATGAATAATCTTTTTAAGGGAGAACTGATATAGACAAATGAAAGCTTAAAGTATTTTTAAATGAACTGGTTACAAAACTAAATTAAAATCAATTATAGCAGCTATATGTTAAAGGTCAATATAGAAAAGAAGACAGAAAACATTTGTGCTTAAATTTTCACCAAAGACAAAGTCACTAAACCATGTTGATAGCTACTTGGAAAGCTGAGTCAGGAGAATTGTAAGTTTGAGGCCTGAGTTATAAGGTGAGTTCATGGTCAATGGTGACATGTGAAGATACTATTTTAAAATACAAAGATAAAAGAAAACAAAAAAGGCTAGAGAGGTAGTTCAGTGGTAGAGTGTTTGCTTAGTATACATAAAACCACAGATTCAATACTCAGTACCACAAAACCCACTTTCTAAAATTATTTCTAGAGGCATCTTTATATATGGCTTATAAAAGCAATGAAATAACATTTTTCATAATTATATCCACAACAAAAAATCATCATATTCATTCACCAATTTTAAAAACAAATATAATTACAAATCTAAATTTCTTGGTATTATAAGTATGCATATACCAGAAACTAACTCAGAATAAACTAAAACAATTTTCCACACACTAGTGATGACATTTTAATTTGATAATGTAGCTGTAGTTAGTTAACCTGCTCTACTCCTGGTGGGTCACGCCCACTCACTGTACCCGCCTACACACACACACACACACACACACACACACGCACACACACACACACACACACACACAATGACACACACCAGTTGATTTTAATACGCCTTCACTAACTCAAAGATTGGGCAGTTCTAATCCTCCCCACAGCTAGCACACCCCCCCTCCTGTACTCCTGGCTTAGCGCCCTCTAATTCTGTATTTTATCGTTGTTGCCCTGGCTCCTTCTGGGCAGCTCTCTAGTCTTCGCTGGCCAAGAAGCTTCAGAGCAGCCCTTTTGGGGACCATATTCCTTCTCATCTACATTTTTTTTTTTCTGCAGCTCTAAATCTGATCTGTCTCTCTCTGAATCATGGAGAGTACCCTTTCCTCTCTGGTTCCAAAGGTCCCGCCTCAGTCTACCTGCCCAGCCATTGGTTCTTTAGTGATCTATCAAAAACCAACTGGGGACAAAGACCTTTAATATTTGAATACACAGATTCCCAATTTGGGGGGGCTGGTTAATTCAAAGCAATAGAACCAATCCCAAACATCTCACCTTTTCTGCCCAAATTAAAAAAAAAAAGGCTCTTCTCTCAGACATAAATTGAGCATAACCATAACAATTATGTAAATTACAAAGTATGATATACAATTAACATTCGGTCCATCATATTTGTCAACTAGAAAAAGTACTTTACCACCTACCCTAACAAAAGAGCTTATAATTCTATACCTGCATTATATTTTGATTTTAGCCTGTATCACCATTTGAAAACCATCCTTTCAACTGAACAATCAATTATATGTAATTCTTTTGTAACTTAAAAATAAAACAAAACCAAGTACAATCAATGAATGATTTAAAAAAATGAGATGGAAACTAGTTTCAAAAATCTGTGATATATGGGGGTAATGTTTTAAAAATAACCTAAAAGACTTGGACTCCAAGTGAGTTTACACATGTTGGAGGGCCTCATTTCCCATGAGCTGTCATACCTTGGTCATGGGGTTGCTTTTTAGAAGCAGTGGGAGAAAAATCCCATCAGGAGAGTACAAGGCTCACACATGATTCCATTAAAATGAAAATCCAGTCACTGACTGCCCACAGTGAACAGCCACTTCTGTTAAGGACAGGGGATAGAAAGTGGCAAAAGATGTTCTAACAGGTCCTGGCATTGCATCTTTTACTGTTACATATACTCAGTCATCAGCCAGGGTCTGGAAAGCATATTACCCTACAGAGCTCAAAGGAAAGGAAATGCAATATGATGACATGAGCAGAGCTAAGTGGACACACAAAGGCACGTCTAGCAACAGAGATAAATAGACCAATCCTTTCCCAGAGCCCAGAGGGAGCTGTAAGCTATTAGTGAAGAGCCACATGAAAGAAAGCTGTTGCCATGGAGAAGTTAAAGGACCTAAAGAAAAGTGAGAATGGGGGAAATGACCTGGCCCGGCCCTTCTGCCTTTACAGTGCCCTGGCAAAGGCTGCCTAGAGGCCAGCTACACAGGAGCCCCTGTGCACAGGACTGGCCTCCTGATATTAGAACAAGCAGAAAAAGCAGGAAAACAAACAAAAGAGGACCAAGGCTTTATTACTTAAAAACAATGGCAAGCGATAATGGATCCTCTAGGTTACTGCCGTTTGCAGTTATTTTCTAAGGCATGCTATTGAAATTATTAGCTCATACAAAAGGAGTGGTTGGAACATATCCCAAAGCTCTAAGTATACTGTAAATTATTCACAGGTCAGGACCACGTTGATCCGTCATCACATTAAGTACCTGTTATAGGGTAGGGAAGCTGTTCTGAAAGGAAAGGTAACTTACTCAGCTGCTCCAGGCAGATACCACATGTCACCTCTCATCTCTGAACTTACTACAGAAAGCATCTCTTAAGCTGTGTACATTCTGAGGTTCCATGGATGTTTTAGGTATATCTGCACTATTTCTTGATTAAACAAAGCTAATTAATATATCATCTCATGTATAGTGTGTGTGTGTGTATTTAAAACATACTCTTAGTGAATCACAGATCTCCAGAACTTACTAAGAATGGACACTTTGTACCCTTCCACCAACATCTCCCCATGGTCACCTCCCCTACCCCAACCACCATTCTTCTCTGTTTCTGTGAGCTTGATTTACTCACCTTTTACTAAAGAGACATACCTTGTATGCATGTCCTCCAAATCCTGTAGGAAATGACAGTACTTCATTCTCTGCTCCTGCTGACTGGTATCCCATTGTGTGTAAGTGTAATGCATTTCCTTTAATTATTCACTACCTGATGGATGCTTAGGTTAGTCAAAGAGCCTTTATTTTTATCTCATTGGGGACCTCTCATTTTATCTCTATCTTCTTCCACTTATTCTCAAATAGGTATTTGTAACCCTGACTAGCCTAGAATTCACTATGTAGACTAGGCTGGCCTTGATCTCACAGGTATCTGCCCACCTCTGGCTCCCTATGCAGGGATTACATGCCTAGCCTCTCACAAAGTTTCTTGGGAACATAGGTCATTTCTTACACATTTGGGTAACAGCTGGCTAACCAGGTCACACACAGGAGTGAAATATTACCATACGCTGTCATTAGTACAGGCATACAAACAGGTAGAATGGACCTCTAGAAGAGTCACTCAGATGGTATGGCCAGAGAACACATTTCAGAAGCTGTTGAACTTGAAATAAGTTCTCTACCTGTTGGTCAACCAAAGGAGTGAAGTAGGCAAGGCAGGAGATTGTTAAGATGAGCAAGAAAGTAGGGAGAACTCAAAGGCCTTGAAAGGCTTTAAAGACTCAAAGCAGTTAACCAGTGTAGTCAATTTGCATTACAGAAAGAACACTAAGACTACAGATCTTTTGCAGGGCCAGTATGACTGAAGAATAGAAAGTTATTTAAATATTATTTAGAAAATAAAAAAAATATTAACAATAATAAAAAAAAGAAAGTTATTAAGTTAGGGGTTGGAGAGATAGTTCAGTACGTACATATGTATAGTGCCTGTCTTGTAAATCTGAGGGCCTGAGTTTCATCCCTAGAAGCCACATTTAAAAAAAAAAAAAAAATCAGCTTAGCCTAAGTGTAAGTCCAGAATAAGGAAAGAACCTGACCTGAAACAAAACGAATGCAAGCAATTAAATGAAAAAAATTTACTGCCTTCCACATGTACACAGGTACATACACACACTCAACAAGGTAGGAGGTGCCTGCAGGTGTTCAGTGGCAAATGAGAACTAAGGGTGATAGAGGACTAGAGCAAACTTGGAGAGAGAGGGAAATATGGAGGACCTATGGACGTTAAGGTGAGAGGGAGGAAACAATAAGCCAAGGACAACCCCTGGGGGTCTATGGTATGTCACAGGTATTCTTTTCTCTTTCTGTGATTAAACAAACAAACAAAGCAAAACCAGTTCTCCAAATATAGGGAATGAGAAATATACGAGCCAGGTGGTGGTGGGACACACCTTTAATCTCAGCACTTGGGAGGCTGAGGCAGGCGGATTTCTGAGTTCTAGGCTAGCCTGGTCTACAGAGTGAATTCCAGGACAGCCAGGGCTATACAGAGAAATCTTGTCTCAAAAAAACCAAAAAAAGAAAAAAAAAAAAAGAAGAGAAATATACAAACAGTTTTATCAGGGAGAAGAAGAAACTGAAAGGCCCACAGATAAGAACTCAAAAGGACACCAGGATGTGAAACACTCAAAGTTTTAGAATTTTTTTTTTTTTTTTTTTTTTTTTTTTTAGGTTTTTAGGGCTACACAAATAGTCCAAAAAATACTTCTGGTGGTTTGAATGAAAATGGCCCCCACAGACCCATACAGAGAGTGGTACTATTAGGAGGTGTGGCCTTGTTGGAGGAAGTGTGTCACTATGGAGGTTGGCTTTGATGTTTCATATGCTCAAGCCAGGCCTAATGTGACTCTCTCTTTCTGCTGCCTGCCATTCCAGATGTAGAACTCTGAGCTTCTCTCTACTACCATGTCTGCCTGCACGCTTCCGTGCAGCATCTAAACCTCTGAACTGTAAGCCAGCCCTAACTAAATGTTTTCATGGCCGGATGTCTCATCACAGCAGTAGTAACCCTGACTTAAGACAATACTCAATACTCATTAAACAACAATAATAACCTCAATGGCTCGGAAATTGGAGTCCCTAGAGATTAAGATGTCCAAGCTAAAAATGGGCAACTGTGTATGGCTGTATGTGGGAAACTTGGATTCTTCAATCTCTTACCCTTACAATTCCTGTCAACTCCCTAGGATCATTACTGTGAAATTCAAATAGAAGTGCCAAACCAGACTCAAAAACGACAAAGGTTCAACAAAGTGCTACATACATTATAGGCAGGACCAAAGGGAAGTATGCAATAAAAGGCTCTGGCTGCCTTGAATTGCCTAGATTCAAGGATAACCTACTAGCCAGCTTACTAAGAAAGTTATGGTACAGGCTGAGAGAATAATCCATGAGGGCAGTGGGCCCCTGGGAGGGAGGCCAGGGGATATAACATGTTGAGCAGAGAGAGCAGTGCACCATGGGTCAACAGAATGGCACATCCCGTGAGAGGGTGGACTGCTAGGTCAGGAACTTACCAAGCTGCACCAGCAGCTGCAGAGTCTCAGAATGGTCTACGTAATCTGCAAGGGTGGAGGAGGAAAGGGGCAGCAGAGGATGTGCAGCAATCTGAATGGCCTCCTCCTCCGAAACTGGCTGCAACGGAGACAGTGCAGGCAAGTCATTCGGGTCTTTGCGGTGAGCGAGGGAGCGAGTCATGGAGAGAGAGAGAGAATCGAGTCAGCAACGTCACGTACACGCAGACAATTATGTTTATAAAGGGGCTGCAGAACTGACTCGGGCAGTCAGGTACTGCTCTTGCAGTTTGGAGCCTAGCACCTACAACTGGCAGTTTGCAATCCTCTAACTCCAGTTCCAGGGCCTCCAATACCAGCCTGTGGGCCTCACAGGCCCCTGCATTCACATGCACACGCCCACATACAGAAGCATAATTACAAATAAAATCAATCTTTAGGAAGCAGCAACCCAACATCTATTTCCATAAATATCATATCTTTCCTACTTTGTGTCTTTCATGGCTTAAATACTGAGATTATTCCAGAAGCAGATGTCTATGAAGTCTAAGTGTGGCATGGTGTTCCACACCTTAAATCTCAGCATTCCACTGTGCAGGCTGAGATAGGAGGGGTACGGCAAGTGTGAAGCCAGCTTGGCCTAATAGTGGTGACCCCCACACCACAAAGGTCCACAAATAACCTCAGATCTAAGAGTTCCAGAGAGACCAACTACTGTTCCTCTAAGGTAAGAAACTTGCTGGGAAGGTTCAAGGTAGTCAATCTGTTTTTGAGACAGTGAACACAACCCAGGCAATCCGCCTGCCTCAGCCTCCTAAATGCTGGATTACGAGTTTGAATCACCCAAGGCACAAAACTATTTCTCTTCATGTTTCATCAACAGGTAGAAGGTGCTCTTCAACCACATTGTGAGACACAGCGTTTACCATGGTTCGTGAACTTGGCTGAAAGAATGACTTTAAAAAAACCCCAAATCTACATTCTAAAGTTTTGATATTCTGAATTTATTCATTCTGATCCAATGCCATCATCTCCAGACTACTCTTTTAAGAGGATTTCTATGTTCCGACCACCTGCAACCTTTTGCCAGTCTGCCCAGATATGGAGTTCTCTGCTGTTGTTTTAATGTAATTTGGTATGGAACATATTTGAAATTGTCACTTTTAAGGAATCCAGGCTATGATCTTTTATTGTTTTACTCTATTAATTATCCTTTCTCATTCACAGTCAGTTTCTCTTCCGTACCTCCCTTTTTAGCACCCGTTCACATTCTACTAATGGAGTAGTATTCTATCTGTGGCTTAAAACGAATTCCTATAGCAGCAGGCATGGAAAGAGGAGAGTTGACTATAAAGTAATGCAAGGGAAATATGAGGTGTAACATAACTGTACCCACTTAGTCATTATTACACAGTTAAGTATCTATGTAGAAACTGAATACTCCAAAGATAAATATAACAATTAAACCCTAATAGCTCTACTTAATGCCAAAGGACACTTCAAAAGAAGCTATAAAACACAAAATTTAGAAAGCAAACATCTTACACACTTAGCTATAAAATAATCTGACACAAATTAATTAATCTAGGAACTTATTAAAATAACGGTTTAATAGAACTAAATGAATAGAACCAACATTGTCCTTTTGTTGTTGTAGTTGTTGTTTTGCCTGGTACAAAACAGGATGTGAAGTGGGTGAGCGCTGTCCGAATGTGTAGCATGATCAAAGCTATCTGTGAAAAGGGGACTTTTCTCAATGTCCAGAATTACCTTCCAGAGGCAGCTCAGCTTCAAGACTAGGCATCTTCTCTTGCTGCTCATTCACTGAAGGAAGCAGAGTGCTTTCAGTGGAACTCTTTTTCCTGTTTGTGTTGGCAGACTGGAAACTACTCCAGGAGAACGAAGTCCTAGAAGTCTTAATTCCCCACTGGAGAGAGCAAGTGTTGGAGGACAACAGAGCCTGAGCCGAGAAGCCAGTCAACAGAGCTTTTCCTGGTCTTGCAGAGTGTCTTGTGGCTTGTGAGGCTTTAATGAAGCTATTAGATTTAACTGAGTTGAACCATCTGGATAACTGTTGAGCTAACAGGGCCATTTTTTTTTTTTTTGACAGTTTAGTCTGCAAAGGAAAAACACAACCATCAAAGGAAGAAAGATTAATTTACTCATATATTTAAAACAGTATTCAAACAGCAAAAACAAAAATAGATGATAAATTACTTCCAAAACCAAAGGATTTAAATAAATATGTCTGGTGTAGTCAAAAATTTCTAATACAACAAAAGCCAAAAATACAGGCAGTGTCAGCTACCAACCAAAACAGGAACTTCTGAACTGGAAAAATAAAGATATGCCTTCCAATTTAAAAACAAAGAATCACATTTGTAAATGCCCAAGTTACAACAGAACCAAATCAAATGATAATCTGCTTTTTAAAAGAAACTGGTTTGAAGTGTATCTAGAAAATATGTTGCAGATTACTATAATATTGAGTTATTAAAATGTATTTTATACATATAAATTAGTCAAAAGGTAAATGAAAAGAAACCCATTGTCTTAAATGAGTCATATTCCTACAACACTGTTGACTGAGTCTGAGACCCAGTTCTTCAAAACAGACTTGAACAAAACTGGTTTGGTAAAATCCTGCTTGGAAAAAAAAGTCTTTCAAACAGAAAGGGTCAAGATAGGGAGCAGTCGGGCATTCGAGTGAAGGCCTCCTGCAATTCTACTCTGGAGACACAGATGTCGCACTGAAAGCCCAAGTCAAGCAGGAGCAATGTATTGAGACTGTCTAAAAGAAAGAGAAGAAAATTCAAACAAGTAACCAACTCTAAAACCAAAACAGAAAGAATTGGGTACAATACCTAAATATTAATGAAAATAATCCATATAAAAGAGCATGGAGTGGGGAGGTCCTGCCTGTAATCCCACAGAGTGGGGAGGTCCTGCCTGTAATCCCAGAACTCAGTAGCCTGAGGCAGGATTGCTCAAAGTTCAAGGCTAGCATGAGCTACAAGTGAGACACAGGCTCAAATAAATAAATAAATAAATAAATAAATAAGTAAGTAAGTAAATAAATAAATAAATGGGAAATGCTCAATAAATGTTAGTCAGGAGTATTATCAACTAGACAGACAAAAAGTGTAATTGTCAATTAACTCTTACTTATGCCTTTGTGTTTTGTTTCAAATATTTCCTTCTGAAGTGACGAAGGAAGACCGTGTTGGCATTAACCTCGTGGAATAGGTAATTATTGCTAAATTTTAGTTGAAAAGGGGATTCCAAACCTGTCAATTTTTCCCTCAAACTTCCTCTGGTCTCCAAAATAGTTACAATTAAAGTGGGAACTAAGTTATGCCACCTAGACAAGACCAAACTTCTAGAGGAGCTTCAGCACAGCCAGGCAGGTCCAATCTGTAAGTGGCCAAAGACAGTTATGAACAATGTGGCTCAACACAAAAAGTCAGATTTCTTAAAATATATACCGCCATGGGGGTCAGGGCTTGACTATCAAGACTGGACATGCCATTGTAGCCCACGGCGATGGAGGCTCAAACACTATTCTCCACATAATGCTTTTATGTGTGCTATTCGAGGAAAAAACACTGGTCCACTCTCAGCATCAAAGTACTTTTTATAATACTGGGGATTACAACAAAACGATTTGTTTTGCGCTCTAGGGTACTTACAAACCAGCTCCCAGAACCCCAATTTCATCCTAGAGTCTGTCCAGAATCAAATGCAATACCCTTTCCACATCTAGTAGACTCTGTTAAATGCCATTTGCATTCAAAGATCTGAGTGCTAAAGACTAATGTTTACCCTCCACTTTTACTGGCCAGTGCATTCCCTTCACATAACTTCACTGTCTCAGCAATGTCAATCAGACGGTGCAGGACAGCGCAGCTCCGCCCCCTCTGGAGACCCACCTTTCCCAGGGTCTAAAAAGCAACAAGCCAGAGGGATGGAGGGTTCCAGTAAGTTGAGTGGAAGTGACACAAAAGACTCAGAAACGAGTAAAGATGTGCACTCGTGAATAATGCCTTGCGGTATGCACATTAAGAGAACAAAAGGAAAAAAAAAGTCCTTAAAATCTCTCAAGTTCATAATAGGGTAATCCAGGTCTCGGCCCTTTTTTTTTTTTTTTTTTTTTTTTTTTTTTGGTTAGGAACAGGAACAAGAGCCGAAATAGGCTTTTCTAGGTTCAAGATCTCTACAACTATTCCTGAGCTCCGGGGATGAAAGGCGCACTTCGTAATAAAGGGCCTCTCGGCAGCGCAGCCGCGGTCCCAGACCCTTTAACCAACCGGTTTTATCCGGGCAGGATTCTGCAGGAAGCCGGGCCACCCTCCCGGCCCTAGTCTGGATAAACCAACCCGGCGGCGTTGCCACTCCAAGGCTCAGGGACGCACCGATCGAGCCCGAACCTCCTCTCCGGGTCCCCGAGATCTACCAAGGCGCGAGGCTCCCGGACGCTGCTGGGTACAGTTAGGCGGGACCGTAACCCGGCCGGACGGCGGCCTCGCGCTCCGGCTTCCCAGCGGCCGCGCAACCTACGCCGGGAGACGGCGCACCGTCGCTCCGCAAGCCCGCGATTCGCCACGCTAGGCCGGCGCCGCCCCCCACGTGGGCTGCGCTCCGAGCGGGCGAGACCATCTGCGGCGGCGCGGGAAGGGAAGCCGCGGGGGTCGGGGACAGAGCCGGCCGGGGTCTTGCCGGCCCTGGGGCTGGTCGCCGCGTTCCCCGGATCCGTCACTCCGCGGTAATGTGGGGAGGATTGAGAGCTCCGCCATGTCGCCCTGCTAGGGCCGGCCTCCTCACGCTGCCTTTTCCCCCTGCTCGGGGCCGCGGTGGTGGCGCCGCGACCCCGCCCTCGCGCGCGGGTCCTTCCCTGTGCTAGCACCCTTCTCAGGGTGCCAGACCCGGCCCCAGCGTCAGGCAGCTTTGCGGCTGCGGTCTGTCACTGCCGGGGTCCCAGCCTTCTCGGGCCGGGGCCTCCGGCGCCGCGGCAGGACGGGGAGAAGAACTATGGCGTCCTGCGTGGGGAGCAGGACTCTGAGCAAGGATGATGTGAACTACAGGATGCATTTCCGCATGATCAACGAGCAGCAAGTGGAGGACATCACCATAGACTTCTTCTACCGGCCGCACACCATCACCCTGCTCAGCTTCACCATCATCAGCCTCATGTACTTCGCCTTCACCAGGTGAGTCTGGCCTGGAGTCGCGCGGAGCGCCGGAGAGGGGAGGACAAGAGACGACAGGGAAGCCGTGGAGGGCAGGGTGGCCCGGTGTGGCTGGTGGTGAGGAAGTGGGTAGCTGTTACACGCGTGCAAGCTCCGCGGGCACGAGGGCCACGCAGCTTCTCCGCCTACCGTGTGGCTTACAGTCCTCTCTGCCTACTTTTCCACCTGCCACCCCTCAGGTCCAAATCCCATCTTTCTCGTTCACTACGTCGGACCACACCAGGAGCTCATGAGGTCACCTAGCTGGGTCACCCACACTCCTTGTTCTGCATTATTCCCTGTCACTACAAGGAGGCTCTGGTCTCTAACCATTCATCCATGCTCTGTCCCCAACAAACCACATGAACCATTTCATGGTTGAACCTCCTACAGGTCACACTACACACATAAAACTATACACACCATACACAGGGTCATTATACAGGAAAATCCTCTGGCATTCAGTATTACCAGGCACACACACACATGCACATGTGAGGTGCCCTACACTGTTTTCCCAATGCAGTACCTTTTATATACATTTTCCACAGTCGTCTAGTGTAACTCTTCCCCCAGTCTCAAACACCACCTCTATGTCACAGCATCAGCAGTCACTGGTGATACACATCCCAGTGGACGCCTCCCATCAAGCACAAGCCAATACCCTTCATTTCCAATGTACTGTATTCTATAGGCTACCACACATCACAAGGGGCACACCCTGCCCTCTCATGCATCTCTGACATACTGGCTGAAAGGAGATAGTGTCAAGCAATTGTGTACTGTCTAGAGACTAGAGAATGCTAACCATACTAAACAAAACATAAAATGCACACAACATAACACAGCTCTCTTATTCCCTTAAAAATACACACACATGTTCAGATCACTTCTATTTTTTTTTTCTGTATAGCCCTGGCTGTCCTGGAACTCAGTCTGTAGACCAGGCTGGCTTCAAACTCAGAAATCCGTCTGCCTCTGCCTCCCAAGTGCTGGGATTAAAGATGTGCCACCACCGCTGCCAGGTCACTTCTTTTTTTTTTTTTAAGATTTTTTTTATTATTATTATATGTAAGTACACTGTAGCTGTCTTCAGACACACCAGAAGAGGGCATCAGATCTCATTACAGATGGTTGTGAGGCCTCCATGTGGTTGCTGGGAATTGAACTCAGGACCTCTGGAAGAGCAGTCATGATTGAACCTCCTATAGGTCACACTACACACGTATTAGGTGGGAGAGCTATATGTTTCTCTGAGATCATCTGTAGTGGGTGGATCCTTGGATGACTCAGATATTTTGATTTCAATGGTACCTTACCCTGAAAAGATTATATATTCAGACTTCTCAGTAAATGGCGCTAGTTCACTGTTCCTTTCAAAGACTTGCTTATTGTTTCAGACATAGCACACTTTATCTTGTGATATAATCCTCCTAGCTCTGGATTTGTGTACAGGAGTTAACTGTTTTTAAATTTCAGCTAGTCCAGAAACCAGGACTGGTTCAGCTTGCTTGGTCTGCTTCCTTGGACCTGGCTTTGTGTTCAGTACTGCTCAACAGCGAGCGCTGTCCCTATTCCATTCAGTCTAACTCTTTGCTATCCTTGAGCTCATCTGGGTTATCTTTAGCAGGTTTCTGGGGTCTCTCATACCTGTTCTCCAGTGATTATTTCAAACTTTAGTTTAGCAAGTCACTAGCCCCTTAGAACAGCATACTCCCAAGCCTATCTTCAAGGATCATTATCTACTAAAGCAAAACTGTGAATCTGGCTGCCTGCCTCCCTGCCTTATCCTATGTGACAGTTTGTATATGCTCTGCCCAGGGAGTAGCACTATCAGAAGGTGTGGCCCTGTTGGAGAAGGTGTGGCCTTCTTGGAGTAGGCATGGCACTGTGGGTGTGGGCTTCAAGACCTTCATCCTAGCTGCCTGGAAGTCAGTATTCTGCTAGCAGCCTTCATGATAATGGACTGAACCTCTGAATCTGAAGCCAGCCCCAATTAAATGTTTTCCTTCTAAGACTTGCCCTGGTCATGGTGTCTTTTCACAGCAGTAGAACCCTGACTAAGAAGACGGTACCAGGGACTGGGTAGTGCAGTGATAGGCCTGACCATGCTTTTGTTTGGAAGAATATGGATTTTGAGACTTTGGATTTGGAAAACAGTGGCATGCTTTAAATGGGGCTCAATGGGCTATCCTAGTAAGACTATGACAGATTTTGTTACTGAGAGTGATTTGAATTCTGCAGTCCTGGCCCAAGAGATTTCAGTGCAGAAGAACTTAAATATGTGGCCTAGCGACTGTTTTTGTAGTATTTTGGTGAAGAACATGGTTGCTTGTTGTTGCCCTTGTCTGCCTAAGGCTAAGGTGAAGAGACTCAGATTAATTGCATTGATGAAGCAAGTCTCAGAGAGCTCCATCATAGTCTTTGTTCTCTGGTTAAGTCTCTGAAGAATGTTTTGAATAAGCATAGCAAGCTTAGAAAGGAAAAATAGAAAATAGTTTGAGTTTTAATGGGACACCAGGAAGTGAAATGGAGCTAAATCTTGTGTTCAAGGATAATAAATTGAACTAAGGGAATAGTGACCTTGGAGTAAGATCCCACCCAGCTAAATTTAGGTCCAGGTCTGATAGTACAAGCCTTTAATTCCCAAGAGGCAAAGATCTCTGAGTTCAAGGCCATCCTAGAACAGAGCAAGTTCTAAGTGAAGAAAAACTTAAATCCAGGCTTGGTGGACCACACCTTTAATCCCAGTACTTAGGAGACAGGCATGCAGATCTCTGAGTTTAGTCTACAGAGCAAGTTCCAGGACAACCAAGCTTAGGTAGTGAAGGAGTTAGAAAACAGAAAGCTAGTGATAATGTAATAGAACAAGGAGCCATGATCCATCCCTAACAAGCTGCAGAACTCTTGAGTGCAGTGGAGTGCATCAACCTGAGCTTAGAGTGCTCCAGAGGGCAGAGCTGGAGAAGTGATATCAGCCCTTTGAAAGAGCCCAGAAGATCATGTGTGAATGCCAGACATTGAAACAAGAAGCAATAACATTGAAGTTGCCTTGGAGACCCCAAGATGTTCAAGATGCTGAAGAAAGCTGCTAACAGGGAGTGGAACCAGCCTGGGAGAAAGTTTATTGCAGTCAACAAAGATGAAAAAGGAGTTGGACTCAAAAAAAAAAAAAATCAAACAAACAAAGAAAAAAAAGAAAAGAAAAAGGAGTTGGAGATTTGAAGACAGCTTTGACATCAGCTATGGACATGCAGAGTTTGGAGTTTGCCCAGCTGGTTTCCTGTCTTGCTTTGGGAATTACAGTTAAGTGACTGGATGAATGTCAGAAGAGGCTTTGAACTTTGGACTTTTAACATTGTTGAGATTGCTGTAGACTATGAGGACAGTTGGTAGTTGGACTAATTATATTTTGCATTATGCAATGATTAGGCCTTGTTGGAGTAGGCGTGGCACTGTGGGTGTGGGCTTTAAGACTCTCACCCTAGCTGCCTGGAAGTCAGTATTCTGCTAGCAGCCTTCAGATGAAGATGTAGAATTCCAGCTTCTCCTGCACCGTGCTTGCTTAGATGCTGCCATGTTCCCATCTTCATGATAATGGACTAAACTGAACTTAATGTGTAAGCCAGCCCCAATTAAATGCTGTCCTTATAAGATCTGCCTTGGTCATGGTGTCTATTCACAGCAGTAAAACCCTAACTAAGACACCTTAGTACTGCTGTCTTTCTCTCTTTTTCTTCCTGTGTTTCTCTCTCTCTCTCTCTCTCTCTCTCTCTCTCTCT
>JADRCC010577390.1:0-25048 GCA_019843855.1 Hylomyscus alleni
CTTCTGTCCGTAGGAAGTTGGCGACATACTTAGAAAAAGCAGCTCTGAGTTAAAGAATGGATTGCCGTGTTGGGAATGAAATGGCCTCTCCCCAATTGCTCTCCAAAACATGCCATAGGGATTTGGTACAGAGACAGACTGACTGGTTCATTTTGCTCTAGGCAGCTGAAGAAAAGCTTCCCGTTAGAGCAGAGAACTGACTCTCACCATAGGTAATTAGTATAGGGTTTAGTCAAAAGGAGCCCGTGTCCCAAGTCACAACCTGCTTAAGTTGCTAGCAAGAAAAGTCGGCATTGATTACGTTATGTGGGCCGGAGTCATTCCTTGTTGCTGTCTTGGCCAGTTTCTGATAGGCTTGGAACATTTTCAGCGTGTTCATGGATAAATGCTTTTGAGGCTAGGGTCTGTGAGCCCCAGCACCATCTCAGCCTGATGTCAAACCAAGGTGTTTGCGTTCAAAACAAGGAGAGAGAAGTCACGTCTTTTTTTTTTTCCCCTCTTTCAGTTTTCTGAGGGCTGTGACTAAAACATTCTTGCCTGAACAGTTCTTGTATTCGTCGTATTTAAAAGAAGACTCTGGCACACGGCAGACCTCTTCTAGCTATCTTTAGTGGGCTGTGGCGTGTAAGTGATTAGGAATTCAGCTGTGTTTGCTACCAAGGCTGCTTAGCAGACACGCTTGGATAGGACTTTAGAATAGCCTCCTAGGCTCGAAAACCTAATTTTTCAAGTACATGGTATGTAAGAGTCTCTTCTCGGGCCCTTGCATCCAGAGCTCTTTGCACCAGAGGCCTGGGACTTCTTTGTTTAAAAGCCACCACCCTTGGCCCTAGAAAGACAGCCATGCCTCCCTTGGAGCAGACAGGAGAAGGAAGACTTCATTTCAGCCTTGTGTAGTTTGGCCTCAGCGTGCCTTTGGAATACAAAATTCTTTCCTTCTCTAGTGCGGCCCTGCACAGATCCATCTCTGTCTGGAGAGGCTCAGCTGCATGGTAGAACTGGCTCTTCTGTGTTTAAAACTTGGAGCTGTCTCTTGCCTTTGCTCCAGAAAGTTGTGTTTTCACTCAGCTAACGTTTATGGGGTTTCTGCCATCTACGGGCCCATGTAAAGCTCAACGATGCATCCAGTTCGGGAATGTTCAGAGCCGGCGGTAGCCAGGTATACAGACCCAAGTGCCAAAGTTGTCTTTCAGATAAGAAAGCAAGAACTGGGCCCGGCAGTGGTGGTGCACGCCTTTAATCCCAGCACTTGGAGGCAGAGGCAGGTGGATCTCTGAGTTCGAGGACAGCCAGGGATACACAGAGAAACTCTGTCTTGGGGGGGGGGGGGGGGGGAGCAAAACAAACCAACAAAAGGAAGCAAGCAAGAACTGTTCCGGCAATATAAGTTTAGTCAAAGCCCCAGGGAAAGTGAAAGAAGAAAAAGATGTTACTTTTCTCTCCCTGTTTTGAACAGAAACACTAAGATGTGAGGAGGGCAAGTGGGTCAGAGAGATACAGTGCCCTCTAGGTGGTTCTTGGCGGGCAGGTTAGTTAGGTGGGAGAATTCTGGGAAGGCCTGGTGGAGAAAGGGGTGCCTTCCTCATCTTAAAGGACAACAGGTTTAGGTGTTCAGAGAGGGGTGCTCTAGGTGTAGCATGCAGACCCATGTGGTAGAAAGCACAGGACCAGGGGAAGAAAGAGAGGAATATTCACACTGCATATTCTGTGTGTGCCAGTCACTTGTCTGACTACCCGCCCACATCATCCCATTAAATCCTTGTGGTAGCTTTTTTCCTATTCGGAGGAAAACCAAATAAGTTCTAAAACGTTTTGAACCTAGGGCAACCTGACTTTATACCTCAGGGTTTTAGCCTCTAAGCCTGAGTGGGCTGCCGCCCTCTCCCTCCCCCGCCCCCCCAGAGTAAATGGATACTTGAAGGGAAGGAATAATTTGAAGAAGTAAAGTTTAGGGGGGTGAATGTGGTTTGGGGACAGATGGAGAAAAGGACCCGTCTGAGGGCTGACTCTGGAAGCTTCAGGAAGCCATTGAAAGTTTTTTAATGGGGTGTGACATGACCACAGCAGGTCTTTCAGCTGTACCTGTAAAAACATCAGAGTTCATCACTATGTGCCAGACACTGTCCCCAAGCCTGGCACCCTCATTACAGCCTGTGAGGTAGGTGCTGCGGATACCCGCTGTACCTGCTAATGGAAGTCAGTGCAAGTTTAGAGAGGCTAGAGGACTGGCCAGAAGTAAACTGAGTATTGCTATGTGAGGTGAACTTGAGGTCAAAGGCAAAAGGTCACTGGAGGAAAAAAATCCCTGAGCAATAATGAAGGCAGGGGAGCAGGATAAGTAAGAGGCTGGGGTACAGCTGAGGAGGTTGGGAGGGTCTGATGGCAGAGGCTTCCGAGCTCCACCCTGTAAGATGCTAGTATTGATAAAAGAAGAAGAAGGGGCAAGTCCTCTCCTTGGTACCTTCTTTACACAAGCAAAGAATCAGGCTGGAATGTTTTGCTCAAAGGTCGGACTGACAGCTTGAGTTAAGGGCAGTTGTCAGAGAGATCTACGTAGAATTCAACTTTAGACTGAAAATATATTTGATGGCTGGGGCAAAGACAGGGGACCCCCAAGGATTACAGAGCACTCTACTTCAAGGCTGAGTAGAGTTCTAGATGTTTCGGCTGGTGATTGGGTCTGTTTTTTTTTTTTTTTTTCCCTAGCAATGATCAAAGAATAAATGTTTGCTTATTGACAGTTCTAAAGGCTGAAAGGTTCAAGACCGGGTGGCCAAGTCCAGGAAGGATCTTATTGCTGCAAGTCAGTGCAGGGTACTACATGTCAAGACATTGTTAGCTCAGGTGTCTCCTGCTTTTATAAATCTCTAATGCAGCCTGGGGCCCCTTTCCCAAAACCACATCTACTCCCTACCTTCAGATACCCTTGCTTGTGACTTTGGAAATTAAATGTCCAGTAGTTGACGTTTCGAGAACACACTGGGATGGTAGCAGAGGTACAGCTGGATGAGGTGGTGTGTGACCTGAGATTTTTTTTTTAAGATTTATTTTATTTATTTTATGTGTATGAGTACACTGTAGCTGTATTGATGCCGTGAGCCATCATGTGTGTGGCTGCTGGGAATTGAACTCAGGACCTCTGCCG
This sequence comes from Hylomyscus alleni, assembly GCA_019843855.1. Classification (NCBI taxonomy): domain Eukaryota; kingdom Metazoa; phylum Chordata; class Mammalia; order Rodentia; family Muridae; genus Hylomyscus; species Hylomyscus alleni. The sequence goes on from JADRCC010577390.1 coordinate 3,146, forward strand.
GCCCCGCTCCCTCCAGCCCCGCTCACTCCGGCATAATTCACTGTAGCTGTCTTTAGACACACCAGAAGAGGGCGTCAGATCTCATTACAGATGGTTGTGAGCCACCATGTGGTTGCTGGGATCCAAACTCAGGACCTTCAGAAGAGCAGTCAGTGCTCTTACCCACTGAGCCATCTTGCCAGCCTCATGACCTGAATTCTTGAAGGAGCTGAATGATGGAGAGAAATCACTGGGTCTCTGGACATCTCTGTACACTTAAGTTTGCTACTAGGGCCAACAAGCCTCAGCCTGAGAGTTCCATTTTCCCCATTCAGGAAACAATTCAAAGTCCCTATGGTTTTGGCTCAGGATGTGGCTTAATTCTTGCCTAGCATCCACAAACCATGGAGTTTGACTTCCAGCAGTACATAAACCAGACACATAACTGGAATCGCAGTCCTAGGAAAGTGGAGGCAGAAATATGAGTTCAGTGTAATCTCTGGCTATGTGGTGAGCGAGTTTGGAGCCTGCCAGGTGGTATACTACCCTGTCTAAAAACCAGCATGGAAGCCCATCACTGTAGTTGCCACAGAGTCTCCTGAGAAAGCGGGAAGTAGAACAAGGTGAAAATACAGCAAGTGTCTAAGTTTCTCCCGGTTTGAATTGGTGCCTGAATTCATCCACTCACTGAATCATGGTATCTTTGAGTCTCTCTGTTATTTGTTGGGGCTTCTCGGAATCTCAAGGTGGAAACCACACAGAACAGTGGGGAGGCAGGTCTTCACAGCACTCAGTAGGGCCAGGGCTGGCTGCTGGCAAGGGAGGCATTAACACTCAGTAGGGCCAGGGCTGGCTGTTGGCAAGGGAGGTGTTAACTTCACAAGGGGTTAGGTGAAGGTTGATTGAATGAGAAGCAGGCACTGATAAGAAAGTATGTGTGTCTCAGCTTTAGCATTTAATTGAGGCCACTGTGAGAGGGAAGGTCCAGTAAGCCTTGTTGCTGGCTATTCGCAAGCCTCCAGTCAGACTGTGGGCCCACTGCAGGACACCAGCAAAGCCTTGAAAGGCTGTGACCCTGGCATCAGGGAAGAGGCAAACTGCAGCTCCTACACTCTCTGCCTCTCTGTAACGGCAATTGCTCCGTTACAGAGCTGTGTGGTTGGCTCTTGTTGGCCAGTTGGTGTTTTTGTTTGTTTTGTTTTTTGAGACAGGGTTTCTCTGTGTAGCCCTGACTGTCCTGGAACTCACTCTGTAGACCAGGCTGGCCTCAAACTCTGAAATCCACCTGCCTCTGCCTCCCAAGTGCTGGGACTAACGGCGTGCGCCACCACTGCCCGCCTTGTTGTTTTAACAGAGGCTATCTGAGAGGAAATGAGAATTTTAATTTTTTTCTGATTTTTTAGTATTTTGAGACCTGGCCTTACTGCGTAGTCCAGGCTGTCCTCAACTGCCTCTGCCTCCCAAGCACTAGGATTAACACACCATGACCAACATTTGGTGCACGTTAGAGAGCAAAACCAAAAAATGTTTCTGTGAGGGAGACATCTCATCTTTAAGTGCATAAGATATGGTTCCAGAAAGCCTTTTCCCAGATAGAGCCTTATTTACTGAAATTTTTAATTAAGAAATTAGGGGGTATTTTGAAATTTGTGTCGCATGGGTGTTTGCCTGCATGTATGCTTATGCACCATGGATTGCATAGAAGCCCACAGAGGCCCAAAGAGAGCGTTGGATTGTCTGGAACTGGAGATACAGATGGTTGCCGTGTGGGTGCTGGGAATGGAACCTGGGTCTTAGGTAAGAGCAGCCAGTGCTCTTGACCATTGAGCCATCTCTCCAGTTCCTTACTGATTTTTTTTTTTTTAAGATCAGTTTTCTCACTTAAAACTTTAACCTATTTTACTTGTCCCTAGACATTTCTCACATTTTTTTACATACCTGCGCGCGCGCGCGCACACACACATACACACACACACACACACACACACACACAATCTTATACCTATCTTAGCGATGAGAAATACAGGCTCAGAGAGTGACCCTCTGCCTTCCTGCTTCTTGTCTGGATTGGACAAGAGGCATGAATAGATGAAGGAAGGCTTTAGAAAAGCCAGTTCTATACTGCATACCGTGTTTCTATTGGTGTGCCCATACACAGCTAAGATTACAATGTAATAGGAAAAATTCCTATTACCAAGAAATGCCACCCATCAGATCATATTTGGGGTGGTGCTGCTGTAACCAAACCAACTCCAGTGCCAGTCACATAGAACTTTTAACACAGTATGCTGCAGACCAGGCAACCATGAAGATATACTTATGGCCTCCTTTTGAGAAGAAAGTCTTCTCCCAGGATACTTTCAGCTCTTTCCCCCCCCCCCCCCCGAGACAGGGTTTCTCTGTGTAGCCCTGGCTGTCCTGGAACTCACTCTGTAGACCAGGCTGGCCTCGAACTCAGAAATCGCCTGCTCTGCCTCCCAAGTGCTTGGGATTAACGGCGTGCACCACCACCGCCCGCACTTTCAGCTCTTGTCTCTGTGGCTGACAAATGACTATGCTTTGTATTTTCCTTAGTCTGAGAGATTATTTGGAATATTCTCAAATACGCTTGCAAAAGGGAACCATAGACCAGGAAGCACCAGTATAATCACTATTGAGGTAGAGGTTAAATGATTAGTCAGCCAGTAGGTATTGGGTAAAATTACGCCTTTCAGCTTGGGGTTTGGGGAAAAGCAGTCCAGTACAGGTGGAAGGGTGAGCTGGACAGACACTTGTATTTTCCACCTGGAATTTTCCGTTTATCCATGTTAAGGGTTCTAAACATGCCCGAGGGCTGGTGAGGTGGCTCAGTGAGCAGCTTAATGTCCTAATGACCTGAAGGGGACCTTAGAGAGAGGTGGAAGGAAAGAAAGATCCCTGCAGGTGGTCCCTGACCTCCACGCATACAAAACAAATAGCCGTATGGTTTAAAATACTAGCAATTTAAAGGTGGCTAGTTCTAAGCAGGGTGCTTTTATAATGTGCTGCCTTGTCTCTGTTGTTTCTGTCTCTGATGCAAAGACTTTCTACAAGAAAAACTACCAGTTCTGCGACCTTCGCCTTCTGAAAAGGAGCCAGGGAAGGCTCCCGCGTGAACTTGTGGCATCTTGCCTACTGCAGGCAGAGTTGGTAGAGTCACACGTGGAGGATGGGAATCCCAAGTGACACCTCCCTGCTCTGAGCTAACCTGTGCCCAGCAATCTATTAAGCAACACTTAGGAGAGGAGAATTTGAGACTGTTCCTGGCTGGCTATTGAGCAGAGCTTTGTAAGGAGTGGCTTCGTTCCCGAGAGTGGATCTCACCCAGACATCCAGTTTGTATCCTGGGTATTTGACTTATGACAGGTTCCTCATTCCAACACACCACACTGGAGCCTGCACTCAGGATTTCCTTCTAATGAAGAACCTCGCCTCACATCTTCAGAGTAAACTTACCAAACTGGGGGGGGGGGGGTTATTTTAACTCCGCTTGGAAGGAAGCAGAATTGTCCGCACCTCAGAATACCAGAAAAAAACTCACAGAGGAATTACTAAGTTTTTCCTAGCTTGACTGTGTACAGCACCACAGAGAAACTTAACAAACAAGCAAAGAAAAGGTGCATTTCAGGTACGATGTACGAAGAGTTAATATAAAATTATGAGTTTGGGGACTTACAGAGGAGACATTCAAACAACTAATAACAAAACAAACAGTTCCTTTTTTTGTTTGTGTGCATGTGCGCACAGGCGCGAGGAGTCTGGAGTGTGCATGCGGAAGTCAGGGCAGCTCTGAGCAGTTAGCTTATGCTTTCCACCTTGTCCAGGCAAGATCTCTCCTGTGGTTTCTGATGCTGCTTTCTGTTCTGTGCTGATCCTTCAGGCTAGCTCCAAGCTCCCAAGCTCCAGGAAGTTCCGTCTACCTCCCATCTCACAGTAGCAGTACTGGGATTGCTGCTGTCCACCACTGCTTCAGGCTTTATAAAGCGAGTTCCAGAAATAGAAGTTGGGTTGTCAGGCATTTATGGCTACTGTCTTTACCTGCTGAGCCATCTTCCAGGCCGACACTACCATCCCCATCCTCCTCCTCCTCCTCCCCCTCCTCCTCCTCCTCCTCCCACTCCTCCTCCCCCCACTCCTCGTCCTCCTCCTCCCACTCCTCCTCCTACTCCTACTCCTTCTCCTCCTCCAAATAGCATGCTAACTTAAAAGAGAAAAGCATAGCTAGAACAAAATAGCTAACCCACAAATTATAGAACTATTGTAATGAAATATTACAGGTTCTCCCTCCCTCCAACTTTCTGTCCAATGGAAGAGTATTATGATTGTGGCTTGAGTAAGAGATATTTTTCGTGCACAGTTGTTGTATAATTGGAAGTATAATTGAGCATCCATTCTCTGGGGAGCAGTTTAGTTGTTTGTGTTCCTTGCCCCCCTCCCCTACCATGAGAAATTATTCTAGAAATGCAAAGATAAAATAGTCCGGTTATATGGACTACCAACGTACTCTATAGCCATGGAAAAAGGGTCTGTCAGGGGACTGGTGTTGTAACCTGTGATATTGTGTTACGTTTTGCTTTGTTGTTTGAGACAAGGTCTCCCTCTGCAGCCCAGGCTTACCTTAAACTCACAGAGATACCCGTGCTGCCTCCTGAGTGCTAGGATCGAAGGTGTGTGCCACCATGCACTGCTGGGATGTTTGTTTTCTTTCAAGGATTTTGTTTTAATTATTTGTACGTCTCTGTGTGGGTTTGTGCAGCTGAGTATTCTGTATAGAGATCAGAAGAGGGCGTTCGATCCCCTGAACCTGGAGTTCACAGCAGTTGTAAGCCACTGAAAGTAGGTGCTGGGAACCAAACTTGCACCCTTTCTAAGAACAGTGTGTGCCCTTAACAGCTGAGTCATCTCTCCAGCTCTGCAGGGAATTGTTGGTAATATGGAAATACAGTATTGGGGCGGAAGAGAAGAAGATATGGAACTCCACCTGGGTGACAGGATCCAACGTGTATCACAAAATATGTATCACAAAAGCACATCTGAAATACTGTGTTAGCGCTGGCCATTGTCATCTGAGTGTTGTGTTGGAGTGTGTGTGTGTGTGTGTGTGTGTGTGCACCTGTGTGCGTATGCTTACATGCTTGTATATAAATAATTTAAAATGCTGTTCTGGAAAATTCATCACTGCCATATGGTATGTATGTTTATTGAAATGAGGGTTTGGCACTTAGCAAGAAGGCAGAAGCTACCAGAAGTAACAAGGTCTAGTTGGGGTGGTATATTCTATTAACTTGTGATGATAAAATTAATGCTTTCTTTTAGCAATCATAGAGGGGACCTATGCAGAAATTTAAGTCGTGCCCATAGAAGGCCCACACTGCCTTTGGTGTGATCAGATCATGCCCCTGAAACGTGGCCGCTGATACATCTCATTCGCAGAGTCATAGAGACTGGGCAGTTCATTCAGCATCAAACAGCTTAGAGTAGAGGGCGGATTTGAACTCAGGCAGTCTGGATCTAGTGTCCAGGCTGTTGAGCACTTCTTATGCCTTTGCAGAGAGCCCTAGCATTTGGTTCTGTTCATTCTGTGAACAGCAGTATCATTTCTGACCTGGCTCAGCTGTACCTAAGTTGCTCTACTGTGTAGCTGGGAAGAGCTTTGACCCTGACAGGAAGGAACTGGCCTCTGGGTGTCTAGAGCCTTTTTGTTTTATGAGACAGGCTCGTGGGAGGGTCCAGGTGAAGCCCTTGCCTTTTCCTTGATTTTGCTGAGACTGGCTCTTGCCTGAAGCTCTTCTCCCCAGCCCACCAAGCATTTCTGTAAGTTTGTAATCTTGCATGAGGCTTCTAGACCTACTAAGGCCTTAGAGGGGCAGCGACAGGAATCTAGGTATCCCCCTCCAGTTTTTTTTTTGGGGGGGGGCAGGGGTTCGAGATAGGGTTTCTCTGTGTAGCCCTGGCTGTCCTGGAACTCACTCTGTAGACCAGACTGGCCTCAAACTCAGAAATCCTCCTGCCTCTGCCTCCCGAGTGCTGGGATTAAAGGCGTGCACCACCACCGCCTGGCGCCCCCTCCGGTTTTGCTCAACTAAGATCCCCACAATAAATACATCATTGCCCCCAAATGCTTGTGACTGGAAATGTTTACTGTCTGGGAAAATTTTTATAAATTATATCATGTGATCATGGGGGTGTGTCGAGCCTGGCATGGCCTTGGTAGGGCAGAGTGACACGGTTTTGTCTCTGGGACAGGGCCCATTGTGGTTGCTGGCTGTCGTGGGCATAGGTTTGTTTGTGTAACAACAACAACAACTACAACAATAATAATAATAATTATTATTATAATTTTTAAGGAATGTCTTTGATTACTTATTTATTTTATGTATATAAATACACTGTAGCTGTCTTCAGACACACCAGAAGAGGGCATCAGATCTCATTACAGATGGCTGTGAGCCATCCCATGTAGTTGCTGGGATTTGAACTCAGGACCTCAGGAAGAGCAGTCAGTGCTCTTAACGGCTGCTGAGCCATCTCTCCAGCCTAGGAATGTCTTCTGTTAGCATTAACGACTTTGTGATAATTAGAAACAATAAGAGTCGGCAGGGCCGTCCGTGGTGGCACACGCCTTTAATCCCAGCACTTGGGAGGCAGAGGCAGGCGGATTTCTGAGTTCAAGGCCAGCCTAGTCTACAGAGTGAGTTCCAGGACAGCCACGGCTATACAGAGAAACCCTGTCTCAAAAAAAACAAAAACAAAAATAAAGATATAATATAAATTATATGAGGAGCTTTATAAAACTAAAAGAACAGAAATAGTCATTCTGTGAGCCGACTTGTTAGAAAATTATTAAGGAAGGAGATAAAGAGATTTAGGGAGTAGAGATCATAGATGATCTTATTTAGTTAAGTGTTTTATTTATGTTTATAAAGAGATGGATTTTAAGTTTAGGGTCAGCCTAAGACAGACTAAGATTAGACTTAGGCGTGACGAAAGTGATAATTTTAGGATGGGGCTTCACTTAGCTAGTTTATTGTCTGTCTTAATAAAGGTAGACAGATCTTTACAATTTTTTATAATGTTAAAAATGTATATTTGTTGTTATGGGTCATGGGATAGTAATTTATAAGATAATAAAAAGACTAGAGTAAGTAACTAGATTGATATGTAATGCTTAGAGAACTGATACAAGCAAGCAGGGCATACACAGAGAAATCTTTTTCTTCCTTCCTTCCTTCCTTCCCTCCCTTCCTCCTTCCCTCCTTCCCTCCCCTTCCCCCCCCCCCCAGGGTTTCTCTGTGTAGCCCTGGCTGTCCTGGAACTCAACTTTGTAGACCAGGCTGGCCTCAAACTCAGGAATCCTCCTGCCTCTGCCTCCCAAGCGCTGGGATTAAAGGCGTGCGCCACCACCGCCCGGCTGAGAAATCTCTTAGAGTAACCCACAGGACACGCACAGAGAGATCTTTTGGAATAACAAACAAAATATAGACAGAAAAGTCTCTGGAGGGTGGGGTGGGAACAAACAGAACATAGAGAGAAGCAGACTGGAAAAGCTGTATTAAATAGAGCACGGGTCTTCAGCTTATGCCCACAATTTGACTTCAAATCGTTCTTTAAAATCAGTCGTTCTTTTCGCTGCTCCCAGACAGTCCTCTCAGAAGCCTCTCCAAGCCATGGCTGGTTCTTGGCAGGGATGGCTCTCAAATCTAAATGCAGAGTTGAGTTGTTTCATACACACCTAATACCCATAGCCTAAGGCTAGTTTATGTAACATTTAAAATACTTTTCTACATTAAGCAGGGCATGATGGCTCACACCCATGATCCTAACACTCTGGAGTTGGAAGCAGGAGGATTGGAAGTCCAAGGTCACCCTTGGCTATGCAGAAGTTTGAGGCCAGCCTGTACCTGTTCTCAAACAGCAACAATAATAATTTTGTTTTTTAGAACTTCTCACTTATGGTATGCCATCAGTGCTCAGAAGGTTTCGGATTTTGGAATATACTGACTTTTGAGTTTCCTTTTTTTGGGAAAGTAAAAAGTTTCAACCCAGAGTCTCATGTGTGCCAGGCAAGTTCTGTCTGTAGTGAGTGACATTTCCAGCCCTTGAGTCTCAATATTAGCCTGCCTATGCTTACTGTTTTTGCTTGCCTGTCTGGTTGGTTAGGTTTCTGTTGTTGTGTTGATTTAGTTTGCTTTTACTCTGATTTTAGTAGTCCTGGGTCTCTGATCCCGGCCCTTATGAATGCTATATCATTGAGCCACACACGTGTGGCCTCTAGCTTAACACATAACTTACTTTGTTTAACAGGATTTAAAAGTGTATTTAATAAAGTTGAACTCTCACTGTAGATTTGCTAGTTTCTCCAAAACCCATGTGTGACAAAGATCTTCCTCTGATTCAAGTTAGAGCAGTTCCATTTTTGTATCAAAAAGAAATACCATCAGCGACTGTCTGGACATGCACCTCTCTGGGGACAGTGCCAGAGCCTGGGTAATCACCTAGGTTGTTTTTTTGTTTTTTTTTTTTTTTTTTAATGAAACAATGGGAGGGCACTGCATTCCTCTGTGGGGAGGTGGAGGCCTAGAATCAACTTTTTAACATTTTTAAATGTATGGGGGTTGGGACAAGGCAGAATACAGGTATATACATGCTGAGAGGTGTATGTGGATGGCAAGGGACAGCGTGTGAGAATCTGTTCTCTGCCTTCCCCATGTGGGCCCAGAAGATCAAGCACAGGCTGACGGGCTTGGAGGCAGCACGGAAACCATCTTGCCAGCTCCTCCATTTTTTCCTTAGGTATGAGAGAGAGCCTTAGAAGTCCATATTTGACAAGGTTGACTTGTAGGTACTTTCTGGTGGATGCTGTTCCATTTAAAGCAAAGCTGAAGTTGGAACCTTCGGCTAAAGTCCACAAAAGTCCATCTTTTTTCTCAAACAGATGCTGAGCCCTTTCTCCAGCCATTGTACACAATCTGAAGGGGATGGAAAGGAAGGGGGAAATGCTGTTGAAAAAGTAAATTCTTCACAGATTTAAAAAAAAAAGCAAATGTTTGTGCAAATGCACTAGAGGAGGGCAGATATAGGATGCTTTTAGAATTAAGTCGGGTGTTTGAGAGGGCGGGGAGGAGAGGCGGGGAAAGAGGGAGGTGATATCGTTAGTACATCTTCTTATTGCTGTGTCTCCGAAAAAGGAGGAAACAGCTCTTGGGTTGAGAACAGCAGGATTGTTCTCGGGTCTGACCAGGTAAATTCTCTTAGTTAGAGCAGAGTTAAGGCCTTCCCTCCTCCAGGAGCGGAGGACTGGGACTTTAGAAACCAGAGCCATGTGGACAGGCTGGGAAAGCTAGGAGACTTAGAGCTACAGTGGCCACTGGGCCTTCCACTAGGCCAGTGAAGTGCAGAATGAGCCCCCTCAGTCCATCTGCTGAGCCTGCTGAATGATATAGCAGGTGCTCTAGTTTGCCTGTAAATGGTGGCTAAATTGGAGTCTTGTGTTGACTGGCCAGGGGGTGCAATTTAACCCTGAGCCAAGAAGCACTGGGAATATTGGGGTAGACTCAGGAGTCGATTCCTGCTTTAGGTACCCAGGAGATGTTTATATGAGTCCAATGGGAATGTGTTGACATGTGTATGAGTGCGTGCTAGAGAAAAATTGCTTCCATCTCTGTACTGACGTAGTTGTTGATGATCAAGAGACATCCCACCGATACGAGCACCTGCTATAAGCCCTCGGTTGACGGACCTCCCTGCTGCCTTCACAAAAGCGCATGGTAGAGGTTCCTGGCACCTTTCTGTATTCTTGGAGGCTCAAGAAGTCAGCAGACATGGGGCCCATACGCCTGTGGACCTTGACATTTTACAGAGCACCGGGCTGGGTAAAGTAGCCAGGTCCATGGGATGGTGTTGTCCCAACATCATTTGTTGAACACAGATAATGTTTTTTTTTTTTGTCCCCGCCCCTAATGGGAGCCACTCAGTCTCTACCTCGAGGGCTCAGGTTGGGTTTCGTAAGCTTTGTATTAGTAACAAAGTGATTGAAACACTTGACAGGATCTTAGCAGCCGTAAACGTGCTAACCTGTGAGGCACGAGCCTCCTGGGTGAATCTTGGTTAATGGTGATTAGAGACTTACTTTCCTTAGCTTTTCAGTATTGGTGAAGCATATGTCTACATAGTTGGTTTTAGCTTGACAACCTAGATCTAGATAGGAGATACATTTGTATTTAGATATTTCTGAATTTGTTTTAACTAAGTACTGTAGTGGCTCCCTCCATTCAATGTGCACAGAAATGTCGAAGCGCTCCATGAGATTCTATTAGGTTCAGAAATAACTTAGAAGCATTTATGGTGTGTTTTACATTTTTCATGTTAGTTTTCATTTATAGGCCCTATATTGAGTGTGTTTACCTGTCGCTCACTAATATACAAACCGGGACCTGGGTGGGCTTCCCGTTTCTCTGAGGAGGAAGCCAGCGATTCAGTCGTGGGCCTTCTAGTCATTAGCTGTGGAAAACGAGATGCTTTTGGCAAGTATCCATGCTGCAGAGCGGTGGCCATCCCCGCTCTAAGGAGAAAGCAACTGCAGAAGCCATGGTCTGGAGCCGAAGCCTGCCTCCTCCAGGTAGACAGGCCAGGCAAGGCCTGTACTTTCTCGTCTGTAAAAGGGGAACCGTACTGTCTGGATACCAGTTTACTCACACTGCAGCATGGGTCTTGATCTCAGTCATAAGTGACCTTGTTTTTTAAAGGGAGACTCTGAAGTAGGAGTGGAAATGGATAAACAAGGGAAGTGTAGATTTCACAAGCGCCTTCGGAGAAGACAGAATAAGTCACTGGCCCTGACCCACTCGCTGTCTGTCCAGCATCTCAGATGTCAGCTGCTGTTATTCTGATGGCTTGCCTGTTGAGGTCCAAAGGGTCCTTCATTCAGTACGGTGAAGACCTGATACTAGAGGCACACTGCTTTCAGATATATAATACCACCCCGTGCCATCTGATACGGGGACAAGTCCACACTCATTGAATTACTGGAAAAATCAACTTTGCCTACAGAGTTAGGAAGCTATTTGGAACCTCCAGTGTTTTTCTTTCTCTTAAACAAATAATGAAGCAAGCTTTGTGTGGGGACCACACCTGTAATGCCAGCACTCAGCAGAAAGACCACTGCAAGTTCGAGGCCAGCCAGTGCTTCGTATCGGGTTCAAGCTACACCTATAGACTAGTGCTGCTGGTAAGAGAGGTGATGCTCCTCTGGCCCTCAGGCTTCCTCCCTCACTGTCTGTTCAGAACAAGTGTTTTCCCAGTAAAGCTCACCCATTGCCAAGAAGATGAGAGCTCACTGATGTTTGCAGGCATCTCTCCTGCTTTTAATGGCTGAGGCAGGGGAATCCATCATTAACTCAAGCTCTTCCCCCTGGGGTCACCATGCTGTTGTGGAGGAAGGGCAGAGAGCAACGTTGAGGAGTCACCCGCCTCTCTCCACCCACTGTCCTGCGCATCCGTGAAACCCATACCAGAGTCAACCGCGCAGTTAGTGTCTGGCAGCTGACTTCGTCCTAGTGGCTGATGGGAGGAGTTTCCTTCTAAGACCTCCACTGCTCTAGAGGGCAGGGCCTTTCTTCCTAAGGAAAAGGAAAATTGCCAGGTAGATTCTTATTTTCCTTCACCTGCCAAGGTCATAGGAGATTGTACAGGCGGGAGAAGTGGAGGGCAAAATTCCTCCTGACCGTTCAGTAGAAGTCACAACGAGCCTACTGTGTTCCTGGTGGGTTTTGTTTGTTTGTTTGTTTCTTTTTTTTTTTTTGAAGGTGGAGGGGAGAGGGCACAGTGATGGCTAAGCAGTGGAGCCCTGAGGCGCTTGGTCTAATGAGGTGAGAGACATGAGAGTGTAAATAATAAAGCAGCTGTAAACCAGGGATCCCAACAGTAGTGCCCCCTCCACCCCCCACTCCCACTAAGAGAGAGCCACGGGTGAGGACCCGGGTGTACTCTGTACTAGCACATTCAGCCTTGCATCTTTTGTGATCTTGAAATTCTTATTTTTTTTGTGTTGGGGCTCAAACTCTTGAGTGTTACACGGTCTAGGTAGGGGTTTCCCCTGTGAGCTGGGGCAATGACACAGCTGGCTCTGTGGGTCACGATGAGGGCGGGTAAGGTGGTCAGGTATGATCCATCATGATGGAGACTGTTTAGTTCTATTCCATAGGCAGGGGGGAAGCATGAAAGGTTCTTTGGTGTGGTGGGTACAGGGAGACTGCCAGTCTGCTAAGGGCAGCCAAGGACATCATGCTGCAACACTGGGAGGGTACCAACCCTAGCAATTCATTGACGGGCCTCACGGAGATAGTCTGTTTTGAGTATAGGGGTGGAAGGGAAAGGGGGCTTGCTGGGGCTCGGGTGGGTGAGGTTCTGACTGAGCTCGAGATCCCATAGGACTACAGGGCTGCTGGAGAGAGGAGTCCTGAGAGCCAGCGGCAGTGAGGCAGATATGCAGGAGTGAGGAAGGGCCTTTCCAGAAAGACTCAGAACTCTTGGGAGGGGCAGCTTGTGGAGACTCGAAGCGCAGCCGCTCAGCTGCAGGGGATGACCTGCAGATCAAGGTTCTTGTCGGCGTCGAGAGCGTCACTAGAACAAATATTCATCCAAAAATAAACTTCCTGCTCTTCCTGTTTTTATAACTTGCCTATTTCCTCTGAGTTTGAGGCTGGTCTCCTGTTCCGTGGGTATTAATCTTCAGAGGATCAAGACCGCTATAGAAGCATTTCCTGTACATGTTTATCCACCCAGCCCGAAATTATTTTCTCCAAATGATAAGAGAGGTTTTTTTTTTTTTTTTTTTTCCATCCTGGTATGTCCAGCCTTTGAAAGGTTTTCAGTTGGGAATCCCAGGGATGAAGGCTCAAGCCAAGTCAGAGACCCAGGCAGGTGAGGAGTGACCTTTAGTGCTTGTTGTTTGTCTGTTTACAGGGGTGTGTGTGTGTGTGTGTTATATGTATGCACATAGAGGTCAGAGGAAAAGTGAAGAGTTTGTTCTCTCCATCATATGAGTGCTGGGGATCGAACTCAGGCCATCAAGCTTAGCGGCAAGTTCCCTTGCCCAGTGAGCCATCCTTCTAGCCCATTTAGTGTTTGGACGAGCACATTCTGCCCACCTCCCTCCCAGGTCAAAGGTAGCTTCTTAGGGGGCAGAATTCTAGAGATAGGAAAGCAGCGACTTAAAAGGATCCGGTGCGAGGAAAGTTCAAGCGGCCCGTGAATACCACAGGGGAATACCTCTGAAACAGCTCTGTCTTTCTCAAGAGCACTGTGTTCCTTATGGGACTGCTCCTACGTCTCTGAGCTGTGAGCAGGGCATCTACCCTCACAGACAGGAAGTTAGAAGGGCTGTACGCAGAGAGAAGCCACAGTTTGGCCAAGTACAGAGTGGGGACAAATAGCCCAGTGGGTGTTAACGTTTTAACTCGTTGGTCCTGGGCTACCTACTCCTGAGAGTCTCCCTTGCTTTTTATGCTTAGAAATCTCAAGCTGGCATTCCAGTGAGTACTTTAAAATACAAGTTTCCTTCACGAGACCAAGGGCCTCTCCTCTCATTGATTTCCCACAAGGCCATTCTCTGCTACATATGTGGCTGGAGCCATGGGTCCCTGCATTGTACTCTTTGGTTGGTGGTTTAAGTGCAGCTTACAGAGTGAGGTATGTCACTAATAATTAAAAAATGGGGTGGAAGCCAGGCGGTAGTGGCGCACGCCTTTAATCCCAGCACTTGGGAGGCAGAGGCAGGTGGATTTCTGAGTTCGAGGCCAGCCTGGTCTACAGAATGAGTTCCAGGACAGCCAGGTCTACACAGAGAAACCCTGTCTCGAAGAAAAAAAAAATGGGGTGGAAGGGAACATTCTCTTGGAGATGGGGGAGGAGGAATGAGATAAGGAACTGTATGAAGGGGACTGGGAGGGGACAATGGCTGGACTGTAAAAAAAAAAAATAAGATAAAAAGTAAATAAAAGTAATAAAAAAACAGTACTTAACTAGGGGGAAAATACAAGTTTCTGGAGCTGGTGAGATGGCTCCGCGGGCATCGAAAGTTCTTCCCGAAGGTCCTGAGTTCAAATCCCAGCAACCACATGGTGGCTCACAAGCTGCCGTAATGAGATCTGACATCCTCTTCTGGTGCGTCTGAAGACAGCTATGGTATACTTATTTATAATAATAAATAAATCTTTGGGCCAGAGTGAGCAGGGATTGAGCGAGCAAAGTTGACCAGAGAGAGCAGAGGTCCTAAAAGTCAATTCCCAACAACCGAATGAAGGCTCACCAACAATCTGTACAGCTACAGTGTGTACTCATATGCATAAAATAAATAAATCTTGAAAAAAAAAATTCAAGTTTCCTTGACTGAGTCTGACAGAGGCTGAGGTGACCTGGCTATGTGGAGTGTCGCTGGTGCCACAGTAGAACCTGGAGGGAGGCCAGCTGCCTTTCTTTGAGGCCTTCTTAGGTGGGCCTGGGCAGCCATATTTTCTAAAGTTGCCACCATGTGGCACCACCCCTCCTGCCAGAGATCCAGGTGGCATCTTTGGGAATGACTGTTCTTCAAACCACTGTCCAATTCCGTGGCCACCAGTCACCTGGGTTCTGAGCCCTTAAAACAAGCCAGCATGGGCTAAGAGGTGGTGTCAGTGCAGAAACTATATTGGATTTTGAAGCCTTATTACAATACGTGCTAAGCATCCCACTAGTAATTATTTTATTTTGATTGCTTGTGGGAACAAAACTATTTTAGATATATTATTGAGTTATGGCAACTCTATGGAAAAATTTCAGATTGTGAATATGGCTTGCTCCATCCATTTCTGTGCGGTGGGGTGCATTCACAGGTACACTGTCTCCCTGTTGACCTAGCTGAGTGGTGACCTATCCCTGACCGTAGACTTTCCTAGGACAGTGGCTGGGATAGCCATTCCTGTAGGCTGACACACACACACACACACAGACAAAGTTGTTTTGTTTTTTCCTTTGTGAGCCTTGCCGACCAGCCTCCTTCCTGGAAGCCTTTCTTCAGATCCTACAGTCTTCCTGCACTCCTGCTCCCGGGTCAGACTCTCTGGCCGGTTGCCTTTAATCTGTTCACTGCAGGCTGGTTGTCTAGACTCTCTCCGCGCTCAGTTGAATCCTGAAACCACGGTTGCAGAGCAGGTTGTGTGTGGTGGGTCCCCAGTCCTTTTGTGTCCCATCCTATGTCACCTCCCCTGCCCTCATCCCACTCCACTCCACCCCCATCTCCGAGAATGGCCTATGGAATGGGTTCTCAAGAATGAGTATATGCTGGGGAAACACAAGGTTGATGTGAAGCCTGGGAAACTCCTGCTTTGGGAAGTGCAGAAGTCACCCTCCTCAATCTGCTGGCATTTCAGGAACAAGGGGAAGTTCTGCTGCTGGCTAAAGCCCCAGATAATTCCCTGCTGCAAATGAAGAGTTCCATATTGACCCAGAGTCCAGGAGAACATGTTTACCTGGACAGTTGCTGCTGGCAGGACTGGAGGGGACACCTGTTTTGTTGGCCGGTACAGTAGTCCTGTACCGACTACGTTTTTTGCCCACTCTGTGGTCTGTTTTATAGCCAACCTTTTTTTTTTTAAAGTTAATTAACACACAAAGTTAATTAACAAAGTTAATTAACAGAACAAACTCCAAGATACCCAAGTAGCCACTGTTATTTCCCAGTTTGTAGGAGAAGCACCTACCCGCAAATGAGTTGCCCCACGATGAAGCTGGGTGTGGGCACACAGGTTAGGGCTAACTCAAGTCCTGTGTTTGGCCATTGAGTTGGCAGCATCTCAGTCCAGCTCTGTTTAGCCTCTTTTTATTGACACCTCTGATTGTTTTGTGTCAGTATCTGTTGGTTCGGGCTGGAGTGTGATACCACAGGAAGATTAGCTTCAGGGCTCCCTGGCCCATCTGAGCTGAGGGTGGGGGATACTTTCTGTTACTTCTTTTGAAAAATGTGTTATTTTATTTTGCTTATTTTCTTAAAAGATTTATTTTATGTATTTGAGTGCTTTATCTGCATGTGCACGCATGCCAGAAGACTGTGTTAGAACTCATAGATGGTTGTGAGCCACCATGTGGTTGCTGGGAGTTGAACTTAGGACCTCTGGAAGAGCAGTCAGTGCTCTTAATTGTGGAGTGATCTCTCCAGTGCTATTTTTGTTGTTTTGCTTTGGGTTGTTTGTTTGTTGTTTGTTTGTTTTTGTTTTTAAAACAATTTCAGTCTGTAGTTTAGGCTGGCCTTGAACTCACAGCAGTCCCCCTGCCTCTGCCTCTGCCTCCCAAGTGCTGGGATCACAAGTATGAGCCACCATACCAGGCTTGTCATGACTCCGGGCTATGAGCTACAGGAGTAACATGGTTTCTCTGTTTGCCGTGGAGAGCTCAGGGCTCAGGTGTGATGGGCCCTGCAGCTGCTGCAGAGCCTGTGCAGCCAGCTCACCCAGTGGGTTTAGAGCATGAGCCATGTGTTCTGGAGCCAGACTACTGTGGTTCGTGCCCTCTTTGGCTCAGTATGTTGCCTTCGTATTTTCTGCAGGCCAGTTTCTCCATCCCTCAAAACAGGGAAACTAAGAAACCTGTGGGAATTTAAGGGGCAAGAGTATATCTGGCGTATCAGGTAACTGTCAGCTGACCTTTCAAAATGATGCTCTTTGATGCCTTGTGATGGATTACAGTGATAAAGTGTTACATTATGGTTTGGATGTGTTTCTGTTTAAAAGAAACATGATCAGAGCCTGGGCCTGTGCACCTGGGCCTGGACCTGTGTTTATCTTTCAGTATTGGGGTCTCACCTGGGAAGGTTTCTTTGTCATTAGGATCTTAAAGCCATTTTCTGGAATGCTTCCAGAGTCCTTTTAGAACTTTTTTTTAGGGCTTTGTATTAAGTAAGTAAGGCTTTGGAAGGGGTATAGTTGTGTCTCAGGACCTGGATACACAAGGCTCTGGATTTAATTCCCAGCACCACAGAAATGAAGGTTAGAGTTGGATGTGGGACAGGCAGTAGCCTCAGGTGTGGTGCTAGAACTCCATAGTTCCTAAGCAGCACAGCTAGGCTCAGCGAGGGTGCAGGACCAAAGGCTTGTCTCCATGGAGACTCATGAGAGCAAGTTCAAAGGCTTGTACCTTCAGGTTCACCTGTGAGAGTAGAGGGTGGAGCAACCTTTGGGTTCTTTCCTGTGAGTGGAAAGAGGTGCCCTGTTTAGACTGTCCTGAAGGTTGGGTCTAAGAGCTCATGGCTTTGGAGTCTGGCTGGATCTGGTTCTACCTTTGTATTGATTCAGTCATAGTAACTAACCAAGGTTGCCTGGGCAACCCCCAGGCACTCCCCTCTGTAAAAGAGGAACATTTGTCCACTTCTGTGTTGTTGTAAAGTTGTTGTCTATGTTAACATAGAAAGTTCCTCAACAGATACAGACCTCACATCTCTCCAAACCCCTGAGGACGACACTAGATGTAACCACAAGAAAGTGGGCAGAAGCTCACAGCCGTCCATCAAAATACGATACCTGCAGGAACTCACAGTCCCTTGTGATGTGACGCTTGCTCATCCGAGGGGATGGCTGGCTCCTCTCTACCTGAAAAAGGCCAGCTCTTAGGCTGCTATAGCAAATTGGATGTCTATAGTCCTTCAGCCAGTTAAAACAGGCCCTAATCTGTCCCAGCCTGGGCTGATCTCCACCCCACACACATTGACACTTAATGCACAGGTAAGCAAGAGGGGCGTGGAGGAACCAGTAGAATGCAGACCTACAGTAGGCCTGACTTCTGGCTTTAATCAGTCCACCAACTCCCTAGTTTGTACGGAGCTCTAGTGTTTATCCCTCCTGGCTTCAGTAATTCAGAGGAGCTGGCCCAGCTCTCAGCCCTGAGGCCCTGGCCCGAGGAAGCCACCAGTGTCTAGCCACCAGTGTCTTTTCAAGGTACCTCTGCTTCTTACTGAGTCCTAACAGGTTCTCGACAGTGCTGATTCCCGACCGGTGGACCGTTGCAGTACACCGGCGTTACCCAGGAGCCTTGAAAAGGCAGGGGGCCAGGCTGTACCCCAAACTCTATACCACCTAAAAGAATAACAAGCCTCCCATGCTACCACCACGTGTGACTGAGATTAAGAACTAGTAGCATTGTTAGTGGGAGAAAAAAATTTAGTCATCGAGGAAAGTGTGACCCCCAATGGGCCTATGTAGAGAATATGTGGTCTTGGAAGCAGGTGACCATTTTGAAGTGAAGGGTAGATTTCGTATATAAATACTTCCATGTGTATCCCCGAGACCTAAAGTAAGAGCTGTTGTACCATTACTCCTAATAACAAATCCTGTTCAGTTTCCCCCAGTTAGACTAAAGATACCTTCACAATATTTTTTTCTAATTAGAGCCCCAAAAATATAACTAATTTCAATAATTTGACTTTGACCCTGGGGCCAGGACAGTGTAATGAAGTACACACAGGTGCTAATGGGTGTGCATCTCTGCAAAGAGGTGTCGTCTATGGCATCGGACCCAACTGATGTGTACAGGATGGTTCCCTGCCTTCCTGGGCCCTCCTGGAGGGTCCTTGCCAGCTTCTAGCTCAGTGGTTCTCAACTTTCCTAAGGCTGTGACCCTTTAATACAGATCCTCGTGTTGTTGTGACGACCCCCCTCGGACCATAAAATTACTTTTGTTGCTACTTCATAGCTGTAATTTTGCTACTGTTATGAATTGTAATGTAAATATCTGATGTAGGATACCTGATATGTGACCACCAAAGGGCTGGTGCCCCACAGGTTGAGAACACACTTGTAGAGGAATTCCTCATCTAGGCCCCAGATGCAGCTTAGGCCTTCAGTGCTTAGGCCCAAAGACAGGCTCCCTTTGTAAATTCCAGATGCTGTGATGATGCCAGAGTTTTGAAAAGACTAGGTTTCAAATGAGGGTATGTAGCTCAAAGACAGAGTGTTTGCCTAACATGCAGGGATCCCCTAGGTTCCCTTGATCTCAGCACCCCACAAAGCAGGCATAATGGTGTATTCCTGTGTAGTCCCAGCGTTTGGGAGGTAGAGACAGGAGAATCAGAAAAAGCTCAAGGCCAGCATGAGCTACACAAGAAAAGCTGGAAAAAGACAGACAATGCACACGTTCCTTTGCTGGAAGCTGTGGCTAAGGAGGTGGTCTCCTGGGCTCTGTAGACAAGTCCTCCTTTGAAAGTTCTCCAGGCACTGGCTGGCCCTTGTGCTTCTGTGGAGGAGAAGTCCAGCCCGGCTTCCCCTGGAGTGGCTCTTGTGTGGAGCTGACCTCCAGCTGTGTCTCTGGGTTCCAGTGGATGCTATGACTTGACTGACAATGGCGCCAGACTTGTTACAGTGTTTTTCTTTGTCAGGTTTACTTGTTTCGTTGTTCAGTGTTGTAAGACAGGGTCTTCCTGTGTAACCTAGACTCCGGAAGTTCCCTACCAGGTGCTAAGATACTGGTCTGTGTCCTCACCACATCCAGACAGAACGTTTTAAAGCGGCAGATGTCAGCGTAGTTCCAGAATGAATAGAGAGATGGGGAGGGTAGTCAGCAGGAAGATGGTACAGATGGAGATGGAGAACAGGCGCCCAGTGATTGAACGCTCATTCCTTCCTTAGAAGTTCTGTAGAGCGTCGTTGACACATTTTCTAGCCCAGGTCAGGATGGGTTTGTAGCCACGGGGTTTTTCTTCCTTCTCTTTCTGTATCACAGTCAGGCGGTTAACGGCAGTAAGCACACGTCCTGATATTTAAAGACATCTCTAATGTTATTCATCGCATGACTGATCTTGCAAAAAGGTTAGGAAGACGCAAATGCTCTTTGATAATGTGGCAATGAGGTTGTAGCTCAGCCACAGCTCACTTGAACCTGCATAGGCCCCTGGGTCTCGGGCCCCTAGCTCCACAAAGGCAAACAGTTGCTAAACAAAATCATGGTGTATCCTTATAGGAGTGTGCAGATCTGAAAAAAAAAAATTGGCTGGGTGGTTTGTGTTCTAGTTTAGAAAGATCAAAGGGGTAAAAAAATCAAGGTCCAGGAGCTAGAGAGGTGGCTCAGAGGTTAAGAGCATTGACTTCTTCCAGAGGACCCAGGTTCAATTCCTAGCACACACGTGGTAGGTCACGTGTGTTGTCTGTGACGCTACTTCCAGGAGATCCAACAACCTCTTCAGACCTCCTCACATGGTACACAGATATGCCAACACATGTAAAATAATCAACTCTTAAAGGCGAGGTTCAAAGACTATGAAAAGTATCCTGTGTGTGTGTGTGTGTGTGTGTGTGTGTGTGTGTGTGTGTGTATTTTCATAAGCCCCCACCCCACCCCTTCTACTTCAGTGCTGGGGCCACAGGCTTATGCCACTATGCCTGGGCTTATGTCACACTGGGGAAGATTATTCCCATCGCTTTGTGCTTGATGCTTAGATACTCTACCAACTAAGCTATATGTCAGCCTACCAAAAAATGTATAAGATGCCTCCTATAGTCTTGATGGTGAGAGAAGGGATAAGATTATAGGCTGTGATAGAATGCACCTTCTTAAACTTTGATTTATGAATCGGAGAGCTATCAGCTAAAATGATCCATCTGTGGTTATGTTGTCAGATAAATTGGTGACTTTATTATGTCCCAGTTAATCTATGTTATAAGTTCTGACCATTGCTTGCTAAAACACCTCAGACTCTGCCCTGCTGTGACCTCAGCGAGGCTATGATCAGCCAATGGAGTGTGACTCCTGTTCTTCCCATAATGCCTTGCCTGGCCACAGATAGTTCTGTTCTGAAACCCTTGGAGTTTTCCCTTCCTCACCCTGAAGCACAAGCGGAGCCAGCAGCATCTGGAGGTTAACTCTAGGGGACAGGGAAGGCACAGTGCTGAGCCCTGCAGTGGGGCTAGCTGGGGTTTTCAGAGGGCTGTGGCCTTTGCCTGGGGACTGTCCAACCAAATTGATAGTGTGTTCGTGTTTGTTTCCAGCCTCTGAGTGGCAGCAAAATGAGACTCAGCCTGGTAGTTTGGAATGTTCAAATGTTGAGACCTGTCCTTCACACTGGGTTTATTCCTAATGGCAGGGTCCACAGGAAACAAACATGAAATCCAGGGAAGCTTTCCTCCCTCCTGAGCTGAGAAAGAAGGGCAGAGAGGATCTTGGGGCATCAGAAACAAGAACCTTAGTACACGCAGCCCTGGCACAAGAGCACATCTTGTTGTGTCTCCATTCATGCATGGTCCAACATCCTGATCTTAGCTGGAGTGACTGGAGTCACATTAGTCCTCCATTCTCTCTTCCTTTCTTGCTTAGTTAGTACCTGATATTTATGTTAAGATTTCTTTGTAAATGGCAGCCAAGTGAAGGGAGCAGGTGAACTGCCTCTCCACCCTCAGCCCTTAAATTAAGTGCCATACCAGGTAGCTTCTGACCTCGCACTGACCAAGGGAGGGACTCGTTCTCCCAGCCACATCAGCCTCTCTTGTACAGAGTTGTACATAGGGTGGCTCTCACCTTTGCTGGTGGCTCTTGAAGCCTGGTGGCAACAACTGAATACAATACGAATAAGCCACACTTATTCACGGGTATGCAGTGCTGGGACACGAAGTGATTGAGTGCTGGAAGGCGAGCTTGCACTGAGCCTTTCTGTACAAAGTCAAGGTCACATTATCAGGTGTGGAAGACACCACCAGCGTTTGAATATCTTCAGTCTCTTGTATTCTTCTGAGTGTGTTGAATCTGCAAGTTAACTAATTGTATGTGAAACCCATCGTGACTGAAGTCCGTAGAACCTCACAGGTGCTAGCCTAGCCATCCGCCACCGAGCTTCATCTCCAGCCCCAGCAGGGTTCTTTGTTTGTTTATTCCTTGTTTATAGGTAGGGAGCAA
>JADRCC010577391.1:200-31939 GCA_019843855.1 Hylomyscus alleni
TGTGGTTCTGTCCCTTCACACTGTGGTTCTGTGGTTCTGTCCCTTCAGATTGTGGGTGTGCCTTGTGTCAGGCACTGAAGTGTTCTTATGAAATGTAAACACAGAAAGGGAAAGGCCCTTTGTCTATGGAGGTGAGCTGTGGCATAGCTGAAGCCCGTTACTGAGCCGTGTCTCTTGCCTGTCTTTTTCAAATGCTCAGTTTGGGGTCTTACTTTTCTTTTTCTATTTTTACACCCTCAGGTGCTATGGGATTAGTGAGGAAGACTGGAACCAGATATTTCCCCTCTGAGGTAGATTACGTTATGGTAAAATAATTTCTCCTGAGGACAGGCCTTGTTAAGAACAGCAAACCTTGCATATTTTAAATAGTCCTTTTCTTCTGCTGGCTGGAAGCAGGAAGTCTTCACTGTGAGGTTATATCATCTAGAGGTAAAACTTTACTGAGGTGTGGTGGGTTCACTGGGACTCGAACCCGTGACTTGTAACTCCAGCTTCCCACTTCATGCTCCAGCAAGCCTCAGTTACCTTTCAGGACTTTGTATTGCTTTATTGGGTTTTGCTTCCTCTGTCTAGGTATTCGTTCTACAAAGGCCCAGCCAATTAAGTTGTGATTCTCAGCATCCACTTGACTGCCTCCAGCGTTAGTCAGTGTTTGTCTCGTGTCCTTGTTTCTTTGATTGATTAAAAATGTTTTTTTTAACTTACTCATTTTTATACTCATCAGATGGAATAGTGATTTCTCATAAGGCATTGGAAAACAGAACTTCCCATTTCTTGTGGTTTTGCCTATTATTTTTATAGTTTTATATTTTATACTTATCTCTAATAGTTCTGAATTAATTTTAATACCTCATGTGGCATATGAATCCAGGTAAACTTTGCATAATGACACTAATATACATATAGTATAAAATCGCTCACAATATTTCCTTTTTCTTTAGTTCATGTATACTTATGTCTTCTTTTCATTCTTGATGCTTGCAATTTATAACTTCTCTTTTTATTTTTTCCTCACCTTGGTGAACCTGGCCAGAAATACATTTGTTTTACTAGTAATAACCATTGTGAGTACTTATCATCTGTCATGTTCCTTTTGAAGCCCTTTCCTTTTATTCCATTTACACATTTAAACTCACTATTTTCTGTTATTCCCTTTTACAGATAAATAATCTGAGGTAGGTGTATATATTAGGAAACATGCCTGCAGTCTAATAGCCAGAGTGACAGAGGACTCAGATCAAGTTTGGATGGCTCGGCGCTTCTCAGGTCTTCTGGCACCTGGACACCTTACCTGGTGCCCGTGTGCTCCCAGATCCTGGGGTCTGAGCTGCACTAGCCCTCATCCCTAGCCCTAGCCCTCATCTCTAGTTGACCTGCAGCAATCTCACTTTCTGGCTCACTGATCACGAAGCTTCCCCTTCTAGTTGGTGTAAACCCTTCCCTGAGTCCAAGGACCACTGAATGTCTGGCACCTCTCTGGTACTCTGTGAGGTAGAGGTATTTCCAGCCACAGTCTTTAAGGCTATGGCTGGCCCTCCACCTGACCCCATTCTCTCACCACAGGAGCTGCAATTCTACAGTTCTCTTAGACTGTCCTGCCCTTTTCTCACCTTCCCTTCAGTTCCTCTAGGCCCTGGTGAATTTTCCTGCAGTTTCCTTAGGCCCCTGATGAGCCATTATAACCCTTCCTGTCCTGATTCTATCACACCACCTCTTGGAGCTGTAGCTCTATGGCTTCCTTAGGCCCTATGGGCTATTGAGACCCTTCCTGTCCTGAAGCCATCCCACCATCCCCAGAGCAACTTTGCAACTTTCTTAGGCCCTACTGGGCAATTTCCACCCTTTCTACCACTCTTACTTTGGAACTGCCA
This sequence comes from Hylomyscus alleni, assembly GCA_019843855.1. Classification (NCBI taxonomy): domain Eukaryota; kingdom Metazoa; phylum Chordata; class Mammalia; order Rodentia; family Muridae; genus Hylomyscus; species Hylomyscus alleni. The sequence continues at coordinate 2,072 of JADRCC010577391.1, forward strand.
GTATATTCCACAACTCCTCAAAACCCTCGTGGCTTTTGCGACTCTATTCCCAAACCATTCCTGTAGATGAGACCCTCTAAGAGCTTTGTCCTTATTCTTGCCTTCTGGTTTTCTGAGAAAGTCCTGGTACCAGGCACCCAGACTCTTTAGCTTAGCCAGCCAAGCTGAACCCTGTTGTTGAGTTGTGACAATCCACTGAACAGCTTGATCCTGTTTTTGCCCTCCTGAGTCTGAGGATGCCCTTGACTACAGGCTGCAGTGACATTCCACTCCCCTTTCTCATCCATGGGAACGGTATCTTTCCTACCCTCTCATTCCCTTAGGATGCCTCTTAGGAAACCTCCAACCTGTATATCTAAAACCCAACCTGAAGGACCCTAAATTGCCTGTCCAATCAAATTCGGCCTTAATATCCCTTAGATAATCAATACAAATGGCTGCCTAACAGCATCCTTGATCATAATATTAATTAGGATCTTACAAATATTGCCCGTGATCTGGGAAGTGGAAAGAGATTCCCCATTTCCTATTTCTCTTTTTTCCAGACCTTGTTTATCTCTCCCCAAACATCATGTCCTGTCCTTTAAGTTGCCATACATGGCTCTGTAAGTGTGTTGTAAAATGGGAGCCAGAAAGCCAACCTCGCAGGAGGGGTAGAAAGCAAAGGAGCAGGCCAGCTGCCGCGCTCCTCGCTGCCTGCTGAATTCTCAGCTCCCTCCTGCAGTGTCCTCTGTCTGTAGTCGGGCAGACCTCACAATTTTCCTGTCTCCAAGCCTTCTTTGTTCTCATCTTACTGGATTCAGTTTTACAGGATTTTATCTGTCTTTCAGGCATTAGACTGCTTTATGCTGTTCCACTTAAGGTAAAAACTGGCTTTGGAGTTGAAGTATGGCTTCCCCTCTTCTAGACTCAAGCATGCTTGAGGTTTAAAGGTTCCCCAAAAATCTAGTGAGCCACCTGACTATGTGATAGAGAAAAGAGAGAAAAGCAAGATAAAGGGACAGACTGTTCACCATAGGGACTGTTGCTGCTCATCTCTGCTTTTGAGGCTTTGGTTTAATTTTCCAAGCTTGCTAAGGTATACGATTAAAACCCTGTAAAACCTCTAACAAAGGTGTTAACACAAAGGAAACATGCGCTTGTTTCTCTCTTAGCCACTGTATCCCCAATAGGATGGAAGCAACCACATGACTGACAGCCATCTTTTCTAGTGTTTGAAAGAATGGACTTTGCCATGTGACCTCACTCCCATCCTGATTAAAAAGTGACTACATGGCATAAGCCAATCAAGGAAAAATCAGCTCCCCCTAGCTGTGAGGCCCAAACCAGAGAACTCTTCGACTATTTTTAATCACACTAACAAACCACACCCCAGAGTACCTTCCCTTCCTCCTCAGCCTTTCTGCTTTCTCTTTCTCCCTCCTCAGAGACAGGCTGCCCATCCAGTCAGGGCTGGGGGAGTCCCAGACAAAGACCCTGGTTGGGATTACAATACTCTAGGGAGCATCCTAGCTAGGATAGCTTGCCTCCTGGCCACTCTCTGCAAAGCCACCCTTAGGGTGATAAATTATGAAAAATCCCAAAAGGTCAGAAATGAAAATCCATCAAAATTCCTAGACCACCTTCCCAAGGCCCCCTGTACAATGTCCTAATCTAGATGCTGAGACCCAGGTGGGAAACAGATCCTTCTGAGCTACTTCTTTCCTCAGAGTTTCCATGTTGTTAGGGTCAAACTTAAACATCTATAGAAGGGACCTCAGATGAAACTCTTAGCTGAGGCCTTCAAGGTGCACCATGGAAGAGATAAAAATGCCCCAAAACAATAATGCCCAATGATGGCTAAGGCCTCTCAGCTGGGCAAAGCCAAAACCCAGGCATCGTGGTCTCCCAAAGCTGGAGAAGCTCCGTGTACCTGTTCCAAGTGTGGTCAAGAGAGTCATTGGGTCCGGGCCTGTCCTAATCTCACAAACCACCCAGACCATGTCCACGGTGCTATCAAAGAAGCGTGGGGTGTTGACTGTCCCCATGTCCCCTCATGGCATGAGTACATCCTTGGTCTGGCCATGGATAACCAAGGTAGCCTGGTCTCCTTTGGCCTGACCACTGCTTTCTCCGACAGGGAGCCTTAGGTAGTTATCACAGTATCAGATTAATCTTCCTTCTGAGCACCAAAGCCACTTTACAGTCCCGACAAAACTCTGGGAGCCACCTCTCCTTTCTATTCCTCTATTGTCAGAGTAGGGGGACAGCCTTACCAGGCTGACCAAACCCCTCTACTTAGCTGTTTATTTAGGGGTACCCTCTTACCCATTCCTTCCTAGTAGCACCAACTCAGTAGTATCAAACTGTCCTATCCCCTTGCTGGCCCCCTTACAATACTACTAATCTGCATCTTGAGACCCCAGATGAAAAACAGCTCCTTTTCTAGCTGTTTTCCAAGCCAACATGAGAGCTTCCATTTTTTTTGCTCACCACATTTGCTTGACACCAAGCTCTACAGTCATTCCCCTTCTCCAAATTACACACTTAGACACACCTTTTTCCTTAGCAGCCTCTCAGGTAGTTTCCAGTATGAGGTCCCCAAAACCTCTCCACAGACAAACGTTACACCACCACTAATCACTCAGTTATAAAACAGGTATGGGGTCCCCAAAACCTCTCCATAGACAAACATTACACCACCACTAATCACTCCATTATCAAACCCCATCAAATATATAACCCAGGCTCAATTCCCACTTCCCCTCCAAAGTCACTGGACACATAAGCCTCTTATCTCTGACCTCTTAGGGAAGAAACTTCTGCATCTCATTTCTTCCTTCTTTAATACCACTGAATGTGCAGTTAAAAAAACCTAATGGAACCCATCCTTGGTTCAAGATCTCCAGATAATCAATTCAGCAATAGTTCCCCTTCACCCCTTAGTATCTAGCCAGTATACTTTCCTCTCCATGATGCCCTCTGTCCTAGACCTCAAGGATACCTTTTCTATTCCTCTGGACACCCAGTCATAAAACAGCTTTGCCTTTACCTGGACTAACCAGGACACACCCCTTTCTACCCAGCTCACTTGGACTGTCCTGCACCAGGTTCCGGGAAAGCCCGTATTTATTTGACTAGGCTCTGGCCTCTGACCTACTCTTTGTTGTTTCCTAAATCCAATATGTAGATGACCTTCTCCTTCGTCGCCCATCCCTGCACATTAGCCGGGAAGACACCTCTGTCCAGTCAGGGATGTAGGGTCTCACCCTCTAAGGTCCACTGTACATCCCTCAGGTTACTTCTCTGGGACTAAACATAGCTCTTACAAGGCTCTTCCTATAGTTAGAAAACATCTAATCCAGTCACCCACAGTCCTTACCACCAAGGATGAAATTCTATCATTCCTAGGGATGAGTTGCTTCTTATGCTCTTACCCTCTTCTCGTGAGGCAGCCTGTGCCCACCGCCACAATGAACCACTCCTTGCACCCATTAGCAAGCCATTTCATAGACTTCAACAGGCCCTTCCTCCATGTTCCAGCTCCACACCTCCCAGACTTAACTTGGCCCTTCTCTCTCCATGTCTCTGAAATGGAGGGATATGCTCTTAGTGTCTGGGGTCACCAGCTGGGATGTTCCTTTGCCCCTCAAAAATTAGACCATACTATACAAGGATAGGTGCCCTGTCTGTAAACTCTGGCTGCAGCTGAACTTCCTCTTTGTAATTCTAAAGGGTTAACCTTTGAATCATTTGCTACAGTACTCTCTTTTCATCACCCATACCATCTCCCAACATCCAAGTCTCCAACACTGCCCCTTCCAGAGTTCTCTCCCTTCAGGTAACACTAGCTAGTAAAGGATGCTACACTTCCCTTCCAGCCATGCCCATGTCTCAGCATTTCAAACTGACTCCCTTAAAGTATGCACAGATGATTTGTTTCTCCGGCTTCTGCCACCTTTCACCTATTTGGTCCCGTATCCTAGCTTCTCTCCTCCACCTGCTGTTTGTTTCTCCTTGTCCACTCAGTAAGGAGCCTCTCTCTCTAGCCCCTGGAGCCTACGTCACTCTCCACAGCCTCACCATGTGGGCAACTCTGTAGTTACTAAAACACTTTCTCCTCTCTGTGTATTGGGACCCTCCCCGTTTCCTTTCCTTCTCCCCCTAGGAGCTGTCTGATAAGCCGCACAGCTTCCTCACACCATTCTGGACCCCTGTGACCTTGTCTCATGTCTCTCAGCTCTGTCCTGGAAGTTCCCATGATCTCCTGGGCTTCTTTGAAGACTCATTGTTACCACAAGGATCTTGGCCACAGTACAGTTCAAATGACTGAAATTGGCATGTTCGATTTTCAATGATGACAGCTTCTGTCACTGCACAAACAAATGATCCAATCCAAAAAGTCTTTTATATTCTGATTAAGGACCCTCCTCATCCCAGATGGGAGACAGGGTTCATTGGTAAACTTGACTATAGCACCCATTTACTACAGCTGCCCATTAGGCATAATCAAAGTATAGAGAGTACACATTCCACTCTCTTCAGCCCCTAGGTACAGGCATGGTAAAGGAAGTAGTCCAAAGCTCCCCAGAAGGACTCACAACCCTAATACCACCCCCTTTAAAGGGTATTGATCCCAGTTCTCTGGCATCCCATCTTTTGAGACTTAACCTCTGCATATCAGCTAGATTTACTAACCGAACACAGGGGTGGGCTTTGTCTCTTTGGGAGGAACACCATTTTAATGTTAAGCAATGGGATATAATAAAAGATAAAATTCAACTCTCAAGACAGACAGATCTCCAAAAACATAAGAAACAGCTCCGTGTCTCTGGCTAGTGATCATCGACAGACCAGTATGGCACTAGACAATACCTTTTTTAACCCCCTTCTCCTCCTTTTCTTTTTTTTCTTTTCTTTTTTTTTTTTAATTATTCTGTTTCTTTTATGTATGTGAATGCACTGTAGCTGTCTTCAGACACACCAGAAGAGGGCATCAGATCCCATTGTGGATGGTTGTGAGCCATCATGTGGTTGCTGGGAAGTGAACTCAGGACCTCTAGAAGAGCAGTCGGTGCTCTTACCCACTGAGCCATCTCACCAGCCTCTCTTCATTTCCTTAGTCCTGCTAATTCACTCTGCTTTATTAACTTCTTACCTGGTCTGGAGAGATGGCTCAGCGGTTAAGAGCACTGACTGCTCTTCCAGAGGTTCTGAGTTCAATTCCCAGCAACCACATGGTGGCTCACAACCATCTGCTAATCCAGCCTGATGCCCTCTTCTGGTGTGTCTAAAGAGAACAATGGTGAATATATAAAATAAATAAATAAATCTTTTTAAAATAACAAAAACAAACAAAACAAAAAAACTCTTCTTACCTAAACTTCTCCAAAAACAAATTAGAAGATTTGTAATCAGACCTTTAACCACTTGTAAATCTAGGATTACTGACCCCTAGTTACAGAGCCAGAGGTCTACAACATCCAATTATATCCTGAGGTCAGTGATCACTTTTCCCAAGTACCTTGACACCCTGGATTATCGGGAAGCATTCTGAGAATAATGCTGCCCCTTTCAAAACCACCCTCCCTCCCTTCCTAACCGTGGATTGTTTGATAATAAACAAAGAGAGAGTGCAGTTCTTAAGTGGCACGCCACAAACCCCAAAGTGGTATTAGGCCCCCCTTCCCACCCTAACCTATGACCTCAGTAGTATGCCCCTATAGAAGGTGTCAGAAATGGCAGCACCAGGGCATCTCCGCTTGCAGCCATCACAGGAGCTGTCCACTGTGGCATGGCACATCTCCTTTCCTGCCTCAGCAGGAGCTGCACTTCAAGAGCTGTCACAGTGGACCTTTCCTGTCTCAGCCTACTGCCATCATAAGGAGCTGTCAACCTCACACACTCCATTGGCTCCACAGAGATGGTGCCTCATGAAAAGCCAGCTGCAGCTGGGAAGGACTTTGCACCCTAACCCTGAGTCTGACGCAGGGAAAAGGGGCGTGAAAAAAAGCTGCCAATCCCCGAGCTTCCCACAAAAAACCCACCAATCCCTGAGATCCCCAAGCTCAGGACTTGAAATCCCACCAATCCTCAATCTAAAAATCTCTGCCCTAAAAAGTTCCACCCCCTAAGAAATCCTGTATAACCCCTGCCCTCTGTCCAGTTCCCGGCTGCCCGCTCCCCAGATCAGAGTGCAGCCATCCCTGGATTTGTCCCTACACTGTACCTTGGACTCTCCCAATAAATCTCTTTCATGAACTTTCCTGCCTGGTGTCACTCTTTTGTCAGAAGAAGCCAAGAAGAAAAGAAGCAATGAAGAGAAGACAAGGAGCTTCCTCTCAAAGCTACGTGGTTCCTGAGCTCCGGTGTCTCAGGATGCCCTTCTACAGGGACACCGTCCCACCTCAGATATGTGTGGTTCCTGGGCCACTGCGACTCAAGATGCCCTTCCTTTGGGACACTGTTCCACCTCAGAGCTGTCTGGGTCCCCATGTCTCACGATCCCCTTCCACTGGAATACCTTTTCCCTTCAGAGCTGTATGGTTTCTAAGTTTCCAGGTCCCAGGATGCCCTTCCATTCAAGCAGGAACACTTACAGATTGTTTACACACCATGAGTACTTCTGAGGTCTTTTGACTTAGTGTCCTGGTGCTGTCCCTTTTGAGTGCAAATAGGATCCTTGACTTTGTATGTTCCTTTGGAAAATAAGAGCTAACATAGCACTCAAAATATGTTTTTAAATGTTAACAAAGTCAGACAAATTGAAATCATGTAACTTTTCTCATCATAATGCAATAAAAGTTAAAAAAAGAGCTAACATAAGCTTCCTTGTCTCCTTAGGTCTGACAGTGACAGCTGTAAAAGACTCAGGAGAATGGAATCTAGAGGCTGGGGCCTTGGTGCTTGCAGATGCTGGTCTCTGCTGTATTGACGAATTTAATAGTCTCAAAGAACATGACAGGACCAGCATCCATGAGGCGATGGAGCAACAAACCATAAGTGTTGCTAAGGCTGGGTAAGCATTTCTCTTCTGTAAAGCCTATGGAAGTAGAGAAAATATTCAGTATAAATCCAAAGAAAATGGGAACCTTGTTGGTATACCCAGGGATTATCAACCATCTTCAAGTTCAAAGGTTTACTTCTTAGAATATAGGCGTACATAAGGAAATGAAAGTGAATTGTTTTGAAAAAGAAAGGTTAAAAGTAAAGTATAAAAGTAGACTGCCGTAATTACTTTTAATATTTCTCGGAAGAGACACCAGCATTTGACTGGGGGCTTACCTACAACTTCAGAGGCTTAGTCTCATGGCAGGGAACCTGGTGCCAGGCAGGCGTGGCGTTGGAGAGGTAGCCAAAATCCTCTGGTAGTAGGCAGAGAAAGAGAGCAACACTGGGCCTAGAGTGGGCTCTTGGAACCTCCAAACTCTGCCCTAATAACACCTCCTCCATCAAAGCCACACCTCCGAATCCTTGCTATCAACTGGCTTATGGGGTCATCCTCATACCAAGTAGACTGACTTAGCTCACTCAGGGCAATTTATGCTGCTCTTTCAGCACAGGACTCTGCTTATTTTTTTTCTATAAAAGTCACGCGTGTCCTCAGGGCATCTTAAGTATGGGGATTTTAAAAGATTAATGGAGTACAATAGAGATAAATTTAGTGGAAATAAATCCTAAGATTTTACATGGAAACCATGAAGCATTAGAAGACCAGGGAGACAGACTTCCTTTTACAGGTCAATAGGAAATATTATTATGATGTAAATTCTTCTGAAAGCAGTCTATAGACTCCATGATGTTCCAGACAGTATTCTAACCACTTGATAAGCTGATTAAATTTTACAAAGAAAGGCACAGAAGCTAGACTTACCAAAGCAAGTTTGAAAAAAGGATAAATATGAAGATCCCTATGACCCAGCTATGTCTTTCTTGGGTATGTATGTTAAACAATTCATGTACAGTGAAGACAGTTGCACACCATATTTATTGCTGAACTACTCAGTCTTTGTAAATGGGAATCCATCAATAAGTGAATGGGGAAATCTACATATACACAGTGGAATTTTACTTAGCCATAATGAAAAGTGAATTATGACATTTACAGGAAAATGAACAGAACTAGAAATCATTGTATTAAGCAAAATAAGCCAGACTCAATGATAAATACTCATGACGGAAGGGAGGAAGAAATCTTGCCAGAGTAGAAAGGAAGGGAAGAAAGAGAAATGGAAGACACGAGACATGGAAGCAGGAGGGGCATAGCAGGAGGTAGGGGGTGGCAAGAGGGGCAGGGAAGGCAGTGAGGGAAGGAAACAACATTTGAAAGTAATGAAACCCATGACTTGGTATGCTAACTTAAAACTGATTTTAAAAGAAATTTATATAAATGAAATAAATATGCTCGAACACTTTGATATGTATATGCAAAAAAGGATCTGTACAAACATAGTTTTGGCAGCTTTATTTTTAATCCCTCTGAGCTGCAAACAACTCGGGCTCATTACTAGGTAATAGATAAACCGTGATACCTATGTAGAATGAAATACTACTAGTCTGGAATCCAGGAACAGACTAGCAGTCTGTAGGCACATGAGTCAACATGAATAAAAGCCTATTCAAAGTGAAGGATGCCAAGACATGATTCCGTCCCACGTGTGAAATGCTAGACAAGGCCAACTAAGGCGAGAGCAGGTCAGTGTGCACACTAATTCTTACTTGTAAAAACATGGAAACTCAAATCTGTGTCCCCAAATCACTGTCAGATTTCTGAACGCTTGCTCTTCCTGAATGGTGACTGTGTGTGAATGTAGCTCACAGCTTCTCTTTGGGCTTTGTTAGTAAACCCCCTTAGAAAAATGCTACATAAAAAGAGACTGAAAGAAGGCATGGTGCCTAGACACTGGGAGACGTTCCCACAGTTGCCTTGTTACAAGGGAAACAATGTCTCAAAAAGAAAATAGTTGAAAGAATAATTTTCACGTTGGATTTCTTGTCTGTGTAAAATGCTTAGAGGATTAGAACCTTTTGTTGCTACTTGTGGGCAGTTTTTAAATTATTTCTTTTCTAATCTACCTACCAGATACATAATACGTATTACACAGTTTGCTGAAGAAGCAGCTTGAACATTGTGATTTGATGAGTAGTTCCCTGTGGCAGAAGTACTAGTTACTACACAGAACATTTGTATCCTGGTTCACAGATGCAGCCCCTCCTGTCTTTCTGCTTTGTCTTGACTTCTGTCCAGTGTTCATGCTTCCATGAGAGGAGGCACTCAGCGCAATGAGTATCTCGGTCATCTGGCCTTTTCACTTTTAGTTAAGAATTTTACTTTGCAAAGTAATTTAGCATATTTTATTTAAAGATGTTATAGGGATTGGAGAGATGGCAAAGTCATTCGCTACGCTTACCCCCTCTTACCCAGGGTATCTCAAGCTCTTTACTGACCTTCAAGGCATCAGGTACACAGGTCATGCACAGACAAACATGCAGGCAAAACACCCATATACTTAAAATAATAATTTAAAAATGTAAACATTGTTGTGATTGACTACATTCAAGGTTGATAGGATCAGAGTTCTCTCACTATTATAGCTAAACTGGCTCTTAGTCACTTGCTGTCATGTGCTGATATTATTGATATTCTGCCCCCCCATAACCATTGCTGGATTCATAAAGATATTTATACTATTTTATTGTTAGCATGAATTTTAAAAGACTCGATTCCTGATATTGCATAGTATGCAATTACATAAACTTTGTATACTAGATTAATAAACATCGAAAAGAATTCTTTTTCTTTATGAACTTTGTGACAATATTTATAATCACATTATGATAACAGGGCTGGAATTACTGTGCTCTATGAATTGAGTAAAGTGTCGCAGTGTGTTTTCTCAGTTGGATGGCTCACATGTTGACAAGCATCCAAGAGTAACTGGTTTTGACCCAGAACATTGTGTTTATAGTGAGTGCATGCCGACCTGAAATTTTCAGTTGGGCTTAATATTTCCCATACCTTAAAATTTAAGTTTCATTTAAAAACAGAACAGTTATAGAGTATGGGTTTAATCTCTTCAACCTTAGAACTATTAGATTTCACATTTTCCATACAGAGAAATGTCTTGAATTAAAAACTTCCAAGAATAGCAGCTGCTTCAAAGAGGTGAACTTTTCCTCCCAATTTATTTTTTCCTTTCAATTTTTTACAAAATCCCTGTCCCTCTCATCACTCAGAAGCCATCAGTATTCAACATGGACAGCAGCAATGAGCAACCCTTACTTAAAGTAAGGCATAAAGTGTAGATATATCCAAGGAAAGTTCAAATGGTTACTGTAGGTAGGAAAAGTTCCCAGCTCAAAGACGATGAGTGGCAGTGGTAAGTGGTAGCCTGATCTACTGTGGTTTTGACTCTGTGGGCAGGCTTGACTTGGTCTTTGTAAATTTCCATGAAGTAAATTTTAAGGCCTTTCTTTTATTATTTAGTATTTTTTGTGACTATAATGTAATTATGTCATTTCCCTCTTCCCTTCCCTCTTCCCACTCATGTACACACACACACACACACACATACACACACACACACACACACACACACACACACACATATGCATAAATATAATTTGCCTAACCTCTGTGTTACTTGTACATGTATGTTCTTAGGGCTGAGCATGTGATATTGGATAACTACTGGTGTGCTGCTGCTCTCAGCGTTCCTGAGTTGCCTACAGTTCTTTTTAATGTTGAGACCTCAGGAGCTTTTCCCCTGCCATGTTGGCATGTCTACTGGTGTCATGCTTGGGCAGGTCATGTTTAGGCAGCCATGTTGGCAGATTTGCTTCTGACACCAAGATTGTCCTAACTTGAAGTATACATATGTCAACTTCCAACTCAGTGCCTGCCTGTCATAGACAGAAGCTATAGCTACTGAAGTATAATATTTTATTATTAAATATGACCACATACACTTAACACAAACTTCCCATCTCAACCAGCTTTAAGTGTCTAGCTTAGATGTGCTAAGTGCCTTTACACTGCCATGCATGCCTTTGACATCCAGCCAGTATGCTCTTGGCCTAGATGGGATAATACTTACTGACTCTCCAAAGTTATTTTAAGTGTACCTATGAAGGTATTTATAGTATTCTCCATAGTCTGCACTCAGTTGAGTCTCTAAAATAGCTTCATAATAATTGTATCAACATCATTCTCTTAATAAAGAAAAATTATATTCAGGCTTCCTTTGAAGTTCTTTTATGCTTAAAATCAATTCTGCAAAGGTCATATATTGTTGGAGTGTGGAAAGGCAGGTCGGCAATTGCTCAGACAATCCATGGAAGGATTTGCTTCCTTTAGAGGCTTCAGATCCTTCCCCCCAGGTCAGCTTGCTCCAGCTCCACTGTTTCTAGGCCTGTGCAGGGCAGAACAGCCTGGCAAAAGGCATGACAGAGCACAGCTGGAAACCTCAAGTCACTCAAGAGGAGAGTGGGCCGTGGAGGGGGCTCCGGAACAGACAGCACCCATAGAACTTGTCCCCAGGAACCCGCTGCCCCTGACTAGGTCTGTTTCTTGTATCCTGTTTTCTACCATCGTGTGAACCTTTCATTTAGTCATTCCTGAGGCTCTATCCAGAGTGAGCTATAGATTGGGGCGAGCTGCTTTCCAATGTCTATTTTCTATTTGCACATACATTAGTGTTCATAATGTTCACTCTTTCTTAGCCTTAGTTTTAGTTTTAGTTTTATGGGGTTTGTCTCATTGATTTAATTTCTTTGATTATCTGTAATATCTTTGGAGAATGTTGAGGTCTCATTCAATACTTTATTTTTTTGTAATTATTCTTTTTATTGTTCATGCTATGTAATCAACTTTTGCTACCTATTTTAACATATCGTCCATGCTTTTTCTAAACTATAGTTAGAAAAATAATTAGAAATAATTGTATAGTTAGTTTGAAATGTTCAAACGTAAAAATGCTATCAAACTTGTTCTGATCCCACACCCACACATGTACCCTCATTAAACTCAGGAGCTCATAAAAAATAAAAATAAATAAGAAAGATATGGTAATAGAACTTGTTGGAAAGGAGTTTAGCAGGAAGAAAAGGTAATGAGGTGAATTTGAACAAAATACATTATGTATAAATACAAAATTTATTTGTCTTTTTTTTTTTTTTTTTTTTTTGAGACAGGGTCTCTCTGTATAGCCCTGGATGTCCTGGGACTCTCTTTGTAAAGATAGACCTTCAAATCACAGATATCTGCCTGCCTCTGTGTTCTGCGTGCTAGGATCAAAGGGGTGTGCCACCATTCCCCTTTAGTATTAAAGGATAGGAGACTTAGAGAAAGATACTTACAAACTACAGGAAAGAGTTCCCAGTGGCTGCAGCTACCTAGAAAGTGGGTAAACCAGCTATAAGATTGTGAGAGCCTTCAAGTTTAGAGAAGAAAAAGAAAAGTATGTATGAATTTAAGTATCTGATGAGGTTTCCTAGAAGATGGCCTTTAATGTGCCACCTACGAGGGAAAATAAATTATGGACTAAGCTACAAATTGAGCCATAGCTTATGTAGCTGTTGGCTGGTTTCCTGTAGAACATGCACATAAAATGTGGTTTTACATTATATAGTGAGATATAGAAAATGATGTATTCTAGAGAAAGCAAGTCCAGAAGCCAACATCCAGAGCTCCCCAGAATTACTAGAATCATGAAGAGTAGGAAGTCCAGAGCTAGCCTGGCTGTATTGAGGTTCCAGCTCCACTGTTTGGACTTGGGCATATGTCTTGGTCATGTTTCTGTTGCTGTGATAAAACACTGTGAATAAAAGTAACTCGAGAGAAGGGGTAATGTCAGTTTACAGTTGTACTCTGAGTAAAGGAGAGTAGAGCTGGAACTCAAGGCAGGAACTGAAGCAGAGGCCATGGAGCACTCACTTGTTCCTCATGGCTTGCTCAGTCAGCTTTCTTTTATACCCCAGGACCACATGCCTAGGAGAGCTACCACCCACGAAGGGCTGGGCCCCACCATCAATCCTTAATCAAGAAAGTCCTCCTCAGACATGCCAGTAGGTCAATCTGGTGGGGGCCATCTTGTCAATTGAGGGTCCTTCTTTTCAAGTGACCCTAGCTTGTGTTGACAGGAAACCAAACTGGAAGCACATAGTAGTGCATCTTTCTAATACTAAACTGCCATTTTGTATCATGGTTTGGGCAGGAGTTTGTTAAAGTAAACGTAAAATAACAACTGTATAACCCATTGTCACCATAACCCCAGAAGGTCATTCCTTCCTTGTTTATTCTCCCATCATCCTTAGTAGCTGAGCTTTCCTTCATGGAACCACTTTGGATACCTTCAAGGGAGGTCCGATAGCTGCTGTCATTCTTAGTAAAACGTTTATGTCAGAATGGCCCCAGGCCCCTAAGCAGTTTGTGACTTGGTATCTCCAGTGCTGCCAGCAATGTGGGGTGGCATTAGCTGCTTAACCATGCTGTGTTAGTGTCATTTAAGTAGAAGATTTCATAGTCTAAATCACTTTATACAATTCAGGTAGTTTTCTGGACTTTTATTGTTCAAAGAGGTTTAACATAATTTTCCCCATAATTTTTTCTAAACCTCAGATTTCTTAGCTGTCTTTATTGTCATTTATTCATCCCTAAGACCTGGTTAACTCTTTTTCTCTTTTTTCCTTTCTTTTTCTTTTTTTAATCAAATACCTTTAATATTATTTGTCCCTTCACCTTCCCTTATATATTTTTTAATTTAATTTAATTTTACTTATTCACTTTACATCCCACTTACTGCCCCTGAAGAGGTCTGCTCAGGAACTTTGGAAAAATTCCACCAGGCCCCTCCTGTCCTGGAAGAGAAAGGTCATGAAGCACTTAGGCGCCCCTCCTCTCCAGAAGGGGGAGGAGAAAGGAGAGGCTTAATTCCATTCCTCAGACCACTGGGGGGGGGGGGAATGACCATCGTCCACCTGCAGGTAGGGGAGACCCAGAGCGCATAGACACATTCCTTGTACAGGCAAGGGAAGTCCTTGCCACTTCATTCCCTAAAGACCAGTCAGTTTAAAAGTTATACTGTTCTGACAATCACATTGTGCCTAATGGCTGCTGCTCTAAAAAAAATGCATAAATACTCACCAAATGTGCTGCGAGATTCCCAGCTGCATTGTTCACTCAGTGAGTCCCAGAGTCTTACACCCTCCTCCCAGTCACTCTTTCCCACAATCTTTTCCCCATCCCACTTCCCCTTCACCTCTAGGGGGTGAGGCAACCTGGGTATCCCCTGAATTCAAGTCTCTTGGGGGCTAGGTGCTTCCTTTCCAAAGGCCAGACAAGGCAGCCCCGCTAGTAGAACATATCCCATGTACAGGCAACAGCTTTTGGGATAGCCCCCACTTCAGTTGTTCAGGACCCACACGAAGGTCAAGCTGCACATCTGATATATATATTTGTGGGGAGGCCATTCTCCGAGTTTCTGCCGCCATCTCCTATGCCTGCGTTTCTTGTAGACAGGATAAATTTGGGGTTGAAAGTTTTGTGGGTGGGTTGGTGTGTCTGTCGCTCTCCTGAGGTTGCTGTCTGGATATAGGAGGTGGCCTCTTCAGGTTCTATATCCCCAGTGTAATGAGTACAGCTAAGTTCACCCACGCTGATTCTTGGGCACCTCCCTGATCCCAGGTCTTTGTCTTGTCCTGGAGATGCCCCCTATCTCCTCACCCCTGTCAGTTGCAGATTTCTATTCATTTTCATGGCCATCTAGCCATTCTGTCCTTCTTCACCCCGACCCTGAGCTCTCCCCTCTCCCAGCTCCCTTCCTCCACCTGCCTCTTTTGACTAAGTCCCTCTTCTAAAGCTTCCTAGCTTCTTAACCTTCCTTTCTTTTCTTTCTTTCTTTCTTTCTTTTTTCTCTTTTTCTTTTCTTTTTTTGTTTTTTCGAGACAGGGTTTCTCTGTGTGTAGCCTTGGCTGTCCTGGAACTCACTCTGTAGACCATGCTGGCCTCCAACTCAGAAATCTGCCTGCCTCTGCCTCCCACGTCTGGCTTAACTTTCCTTTCTTATGATAAGTGTAGGTAGCAGCCCCTAGGATGGCCAAGTGTGCATGTGGGGTTGAGAAGAGATACTATTACATGGAAGTCATAAGACTGGATTCCAAGCTCTCGACATCTGCCAGTTTGGCACATAAGTTGTTAAAGGTGGACCATTCAGTTGTTTTCTCTTTCAAGTTTTAAAGGGGGCTGAGATTTTGGTTAAAGTGACTTGTCTGTCTTTGTTTTATTCAGTGAGTGGCTTTTTGGGCCATTTGCCACAAGTAAAATTTTTTTTCAAACATTTTCAGTTTCAGGGGATGAAGTAATTGCTAGAGACACCTGGAAATAGAATGGAAATGAACAAATGTAGCACAGATTGGCTGATGTCACAGGGCTGTGACTTCTGAGAGGCAGCTAGGTATGCCACTCTAAAAATGGTTATTAAGTACAGAGCTCACATTCACAGATAAAAATGTCACACTTCTGCTATTAGTAAATGTGGCACATTTTTGAGGATTAATTAGCTTTAAACTGATATCTAAATTAAGCCACAGTCTGCCAGGGGCCAGCTCCGGCAGTTCTTTCTTGTTCTTGTTTCTTCTTGAAGCAACAGAGGAAGAAGAGCATTGGCAGGGGTAAGACTTGGTCCTACAAGATATTAGGGTTGATGTAAAATAATAAAACATTTACCTGCCTTAAGTGGAAGTGGCTTTGCTGAGGTAGCTGACCTGCTTGTCTGAGTTCCTGTAAGGCAGAAACTGCTTAGCACCTCATCATACAAGAGCAGGAGATTAAGTCAAAAGATTTATTGCTGGTGCTCCTTTCATTGGTGAATAAGCCAGAAACCTCTCTGGATAACCAGAGAGGAAGGAAAGGAAAAGAATTGAGATGCTGTGTACAGCCAAATATGTACAAACACATATACTTTAAAAAATTCATACACCCACACTCTGTCCAGGCCCAGCCGTCTGTCACAATCAACTCCACAAGCATTCATGCACACTTACACATGTATCTACACAAAAACATAAATACAAAGAGACATATACATTTGGATGGATCGATGGGTGGATGGATGGGTAAGTAGGTGGATGGATGGATAGATGGATGGATAGATGGAATGAATGGATAGGGCAAAGCTCCCCAAGTCAAACCATTCATTTCTAAATGAGTGCAATTAGAAAATTACCTTAGAGATAAAATGTTACATAAAATGGGAGTTACAGAAGGGTTCAAAATAGTGTTTGATTATAATATACTCTTTAAAAGTTCAAAGCAAGAGTTTTTACATGGCCCTGCCTTGTGCCTTGTCATAGTGCACACCGGTGACTTTATCCTTAGACCTAAATGTGTTTCCTTGAATACAAAATTGTCCCAAGTCTATTTCTCTTTTTAGTATAATTATGAAATCTCATTGTATTTCTTATTGTGCAGCCTTTACTTACTATTCTGAGGAGTGGACACATTCTATTCTTGATTCTAACTTTATTGCATCTTTCTAGCAACTAAAACCATCTCTAAAAACTTTCTTCCTAAAATTATTTGAATCAAATCAGGAATTCTATAGAATTATCATCTATTTGTCTATATGGCATCACTACAAGATGGTGCATCTTCATTGTTCTGCAGAGATCTGCTCAAAAGGGTGGGCTTATGCCTAGTGATAGTTATATATTTAATAATAACAGGAAAAGCATATTAATAGGAGAAATCTTTCCTAAAATAAATTTTTCCTGGGCCTTACCTATCGAGCAAATCCGTGTGGATTGTAGTCCAAGGTGGACTCATCACAAGACAATCACGTACTACTTATTAGCTCCTCCTATGATGGCTCCTGACAACCATCCATTTCTATCCCTCCACTGCCTTGCTTAGGACTTTGTGTCCCTTTTACCAGACTATCCATTATCCCACCCTCCTTCTGTGTTTCCTTTCCTGTTCAGTCTCTCTACCAAGTCCTCTCTTAATAATTACTCCTCAGAGCTCCATGTTAAATTGATTCTAGATTTTGTGAATACATGTTCCCTCTTCACTCTTTTTCTTTCATATACAGAATAATCAAAACAAATCCAGGTAAGGTGGTTTGTATCTGTAGTCCTAGCACATTAGAAAAACTAAAGCCAGAAGATCCTGATTTTGAGTTTAAACCTCACATGGGTTACACAGTAAAGGTCAAGGTGGTGCTGCAACAGGGGGGTTCTTTGGATGAGTTGGGTGATATTCTCACTGTCAACCTCACTACTTCTAAAAGTAACTAAAACCCAAGTGTCTGGGTAATTAAATCATTTAAAATGGAAAGAACTACTTCAAATCTGGATATTTTGGGGTGGGAGATCCACCTTTATTGTGGGCCACACTTTCTGGTGGCAGCCTATGAAGGAAGTTCTTTGCTCTTTGCCTGCTTGTTCTCATTCTGGCTGGCAAGTCTATTTCTTCCCTGTCATTAGAGCCTACTTGTTTAGTATTCTGGTGTATACTCAAGAGCAGTTGAGACATTCAGCCTTGTGGATTGAATAACTACTGGATTCTTGGACCTTCCTTTGATAGACAGGCATTGTTGGACTAACAGGACCAAAGCCTATAAGCCACTCTAATAAACCTCATCTATATACACATACATACATTCTATCAATTCAGTTCCTCTAGAGAATCCCAACTAATACAGATTTATAGGTAGATAGATGAATGACAGATAGGGTAGGTAGACAGAAAGACAGAGACAGACAGATAAAAAATTCAAAATAAAATAATCAAGTGCATAAGGAGGCTTCTGGTTCAATCACTTCCTAGCATCACCCTCTCCTTCCTCCATGGTATGTATACCTTTCCAGTTAATAGTATCCAGATAAACTAAAGGGTCTAGTTCAAAAGCTGCTTCATCTCATTTCTCTGATTATCTTTTTCATCTACATAACTAAATAAATGCTGCCTTATTTCCACCGTAGTTTTAATCATAGAGAATTTCTTGTATGCTGATTTGAATTAGACTATAGCCTGTCAAGAGCAAACTCCTTAGGTATGGCATCCACACTTGCTGTGTGTGCCTTGTAGGACTTAGCACAGAGGGTCCTCGTCCCCTCAGCTGCAGTAGCATGGAAGGTTTTTATTGAACAATTCTCTTTAAGATCCTTATTCCGGTTCATTTTGTTTGAAGTTGGTGTTCGTGGTACCCTTTCCTATCTCTCCATATTCTTTCACAGAAGTTCCTCTAGATTTTCAAGGGACAATTACAGCCCCATTGTAATAACAAGTGTTATCCTGCTTCTTGTTCGAATCTCAGTCAATGAATTTTTCCCTTTATCTTATTAGCCTTGTTTGTAAGCTGAACACAAGAACCACCATCCTGGCAGCAACTAACCCCAAAGGCCAGTACGACCCCCAGGAGTCTGTGTCTGTGAACATTGCCCTCGGCAGCCCGCTCTTAAGCCGATTTGACCTCGTCCTGGTTTTGCTCGACACTAGGAATGAAGACTGGGATCGTATCATTTCTTCCTTTATCTTAGAAAATAAAGGTAAGTGAAGACAAATGAGTCACTCACTGTGACAAGGAAAAAGTAAACCTAAGCAAAGGGCATGTCCTTTGAGTTAAATACTCAAGAGGTCTGTGTTGACAGGAAATAGATGCTTAGCCGGAAGGCAGCTGGGAAGCCGGGTACTGGGCTACAGACTTAGAGCATAAGGGAAAGTGGCTTTCTCCACCTCCACCATGAGAGTACAGTTGATATATATGCGCACATGTGTGTGTGTGTACATGTGTATACATATACATGTATGTATAATAGCATATGCATGCGTATCCTTTTTGATAGTAGTGGTATTACTACTTTTCACACAGAGAGAACTGGAGTGAATTATGAAGTGGCCATCCATAAATGTTATTTTTTTAAAGTTAGACCTATTCAAGTCCTTATTACTATAATTATTCAGAATCATTCTGAATTTTCACTCTGGGTGTGGGGAGCATTTTTTATTATTTTATATCATAAGACAGCTTATTCTGGAATATCATGCTACACTGAGAATAGATCTAGATTTTAGTGGACATAAAACCTGAAGCTTATCTTTTAAAAATGTGTGTAGGAGCTTTTGTAGTGGTGAACACCTTTACATAGTAAGTTTCAGGACATCTAGGATATTTATGTAGAGAGACTCTGTCTCAAAAAAACATAGATAGATAGATAGATAGATAGATAGATAGATAGATACATAGATAGATACATAGATACATAGATAAATAGATATTAAATATTGTATAAGGGGGCTAGTGAGATGGCTCAGTGGTTAAGAGCACTGACTGCTCTTCTGAAGGTCCTGAGTTCAAATCCCAGCAACCATATGGTGGCTCACAACCATCCATAACAAGATCTGACACCCTCTTCTAGAGTGTCAGAAGACAGCTACAGTGTACTTACATGTAATAAATAAATAAATCTAATAAAATAAAAAATAATCTTGTATAGGAATATTCTAAAATTCCCAAATTATGATATTTTCCAATTCCTTTTAGTTTACTGATCCCAGGTCTGCTGTACACAGGTTATCCAAGCAAGTCGGAGAATCTGTGGAGCATGGAGAAGATGAAAACCTACTTCTGCCTCATTCGGAATCTCCACCCCACACTGTCTGATGTGAGCAATCAAGTACTCCTCCGATACTACCAAATGCAAAGGCAGAGTGATTCCCGGAATGCAGCCCGAACAACCATCCGCCTGTTAGAAAGCTTGATCCGATTAGCAGAAGGTTCATTTCCTTTTACAAATGATATTTTTACTGAGCGCCTTGTTTATACAAGGCATGCACCATGCATTCAGAGATGATAAGAGTAATCCCCACTCTACGGTTATCATAGTCACTTAAAAAGTAAAGGCTTAGAGGTATCAAGAGATGAGCTAGCTAGCTTAGCTGATTAAAGAGCTTGCCTCCAACCTAGTGACCTGGGCTTGATCCCTTGGTCTCACACTGGTCAAAGTAACTCTAGCTCCTGGGGATCCGATGCCCTCCTGGCCTCTGTGGGCACCTGCAAACTTGTAGTGTACATGTACATGAAAACACACATGCATATTTTAAAAATAATAAGCATTTTTAAAACTTTATAAATTAAAAATAAGGGCTCCTTAGCCCTCAGACCACTATGCTTCTGAGGATAAATAACGATTATGGAGTGAGTCTTTGTGCCATTTCTGGACCTCCCGCAGTGTACGCTGTTGTTCATTTAGAATGCCTTCTTTGTGTTGCTAGCTCTCAGGAGCAGCAGGTATTATTGCTGGACATGAGGTCAGCCTTAACTGTGTTTTATACCCAGTAAGACTCTTAGAGAGAAAACAGATTTTTTTTTTCTTTTTTTAGTGGTTGTCCATTGGAGATAGCTTCTATGTTAGAGATGGGAGCTTGGGTCGACGTCATCTCTTATAGTTGGACCTCCATCTGCCTTGCACCTGTATAGGCCCCGTACATGCTCTCACAGTCTCTATGAGGCCATATGTGTGTCACTCCTGTTGTATGTAGGAGACACCGTTTTCTTGATGTCTTCCATCCCCACTTGCTCTTTATAATCTTTATCTCTGCTCTTCCCCATAATTCTGTGAGCCCTGAAGGGAGGAGTTTAATGAACACATCCCATTTAGGACTAGGTGTTCCAGGGTCTCTCTCATTCTCTGCATATGGTTTAGTTGTCATCTCTGTATTTGTTCCCATCTACTTCAGTGGAAGCTTTTCTGATGGTGACTGAACAAGTAAGTGATCTATGAGTCTGTGATCTATGAGGCAGAATATCATTAGGAGTTCTTACATTTTAAATATAAGTTCTTATATATTAAATCTTGCTATATTTAATTCAGTTTTCCCCTAAGTCCATGGCCTATCTAGTCACCTGAGCAGTAAATCCAATCAGATACTGGTTGGTTGCTCCCACAATTTTTGTACCACTATTGCACGAGTCTATTATGCAATCAGGTTACTATTGTAGATTGAAGGGTTTGTAGATGTGTCTCTTTCTCCTATGGGTAGTGTGCAAAGCCCTTCTAGTATTATCACCACTAGTCAGTCGGGGTAAAGGCTCTAACTAGGCATTCTTCGTGTTCAGAGAGTGTCTAGGTGTTGTCTTCAGCAATAGAACCTTTCAGTTGGTTTGTGGAGATGAACCAACAGCCTTGATGGTAGCCTGAGTTGCTTGGCAGTTCCATGGGGTGCCTTTGGCCAACAACTCAATTCGATATAATCCGTTTCTGGCACTGAAGGTTTCACTTGATGGTGAGAAAAGTCTAATTGGGACTTTGTCTCCCAGTTTTTTGGTGATTCCACTTAGATTTCTTTCATATACATATATATGTAAGAAGCTTCTATTGCAATAAGTTTCCATATGACAACTCAAAAGGTCCTTAGTTGTGGCTGTCCCTCCCTGTATTCCATATTCTCTTCCTTATGCCCTCTTCCGTCCCCTTCTTCGTTTAATCGTCCTAGCCCAAACCCCTGCCCTGGCCATCCATTACTATATATTCTGTTTCCTGTCCCTTGGGAGATCATCCCCTTACTCTACAACTAAACTCTGTATAGTATGCATATTGAAGGCTCAAAGGCCAGCATCTATATATTAGAGAACATATCATATTTGTCTTTATGGGTCTGGCTTTACTCTGAGGATGATTGGTTTTCATTAGATCCATCTGTTTACCTATGAGTTTCATGATTCATTTTTTTTAACAGAGGAGTAATATTACATTGTATAAATATACCACATTTTCATTATCCGTTCATCTGTCGGGCATTTAGGCTGCTTCCGGTTTCTGGCTATTATGAATAGCCAGCAATGACTTCCGGTTTCTGGCTATTATGAATATCCAGCAGTGAAGAGCAGCTGTGAACACAGATGAGCAAGTGTCCCAGTGTTCCTCAGACACTGTGCTTCATCTTTGACTGCTCTCTGTTTAGTTCTATACTCATTTTTTTATATAATTTGCTTAATTTTATGTCCATTGGTGTGAGGGTGTCAGATCCCCTGGAACTGGATTTAAGGACAGTTGTAACTGCCATGTGGGTGCTGGGAATCAAACCTGGGTCCTCTGGAGGGCAGCTGGTGCTCTTAACCACTGAGCGTTCTCTCCAGCCCCTCTTCCCTTTTTCTTAATGATTTTTTTTAAGTATTTTATTGGTTGGTTGGTTGGTTGGTTGGTTGGCTGGTTGGTTGGTTGGTTGGTTTTTTGAGATAGGGTTTCTCTATGTAGCCTTGGCTATCCTGGTACTCACTCTGTTGACCAGGATGGCCTCAAACTCTGGAGATCTTCCTGCCTCTGCTTCCTGAGTGCTGAGATTAAAGGCATTCGCCATCACACCTGGCCTCTGTACCCCATTTTTTAGTTGGTTATTTTCTTCATGTCTAGTTTTTTTTAGTATTCCTTTTTTATTTTAAATAGTATCCCTCTGTTGGATGTGTAACTGGTAAAGATCATTTCCCTTTCTGTGTCCTTCCACTTTTTCCAAATGTTGGTGTTCTTTGTCATACAGAAGCTTTTTGGTGTCATGAGGTCCCAGTTATTGACTGTTAGGTCTTAGTGCCTGTGCTGTTGAAGTCATTATCACTGTGCAAGGGTCTAATGATATTAGTTGTAGTAGTGTTTCCTTTATAAACTTGGTTGTCCTTATCTTTGCCACATAAATATTTAGATTTCCAATATTCTCTTGGTGGATTTTTCCTTTGATGAGTATATAGTATGCCTTTCTCTCTAGTCTCATTATTTTGAGCTTGAAGTCTGATTTGTAAGATAATAAAATGGCTGGACCAGTTTGCTACTTGGATTCATTTGCTTGGGATGTCTTTTTGCATCATTTTATCCCAAGGTGATAACCTGTCCTCGTTGGCAAGGTGTGTTTTTTGGATATGGCGGAAAGATGGATCCTGTTTTCTTTTTTTTTTTTAAGATTTATTTATTTATTTTATGTGTATGAGTACACTGTAGCTGTACAGATGGCCGTGAGCCATCATGTGACTGTTGGGAATTGAACTCAGGACGGCCCCACTTGCTCCAGCCCTGCTCGCTCCAGTGTAATATGCTGTAGCTGTCTTCAGATGCACCAGAAGAGGGCGTCAGATCTCATTATGGGTGGTTGTGAGCCACCATGTGGTTGCTGGGATTTAAACTCACTACCTTCAGAAGAGCAGTCAGCGCTCTTACCCACTGAGCCATCTTGCCAGCCTGGATCCTGTTTTCTAATCCAACCTGTTAGCCTGTGTCTTTTTGTTGGGAAATTGAAACCATTAATGTTGAGAGAGATCAATGAGCAGTATTTATTTATTAGTTATTTTGTTATTGTAGTGTTAGTCTCTCCTCCTCTTTTGATTTGCTGGACTGAAGTTATTTCTTGTTTTCTTGGGTATGATTAACCTCTTTAGAGTGCATTTTTTCTTCTAGTACCTTCTATTCATCTGGTTTGTAGATTTGGTCTTTTCATAGTGTTCCAGATTTCCTGGAGGTTTTGTACCTGGATTTTCTTTAAAATGTATTTAACATTTCCTTTGATAAAGATATCTGTTCTCTCTCCCTTGTCCTCACCACCCAGGGTTCTCTCTTCCATACCTTGTACTCCGTTGCTGAGGCTTTTTGTGTTTGACTTCTAAATCTTTCATTTCCAGTTTTATCTCAGTTTGAGGTTTTGGTTTGGTTTTTAGTGAGTCTATTTCTTTGTTAAATTCTACTTTCATGTCATGAATTTTTTCATTGTTTCATTCCACTGTTTGTGTTTTCACAGACTTTATTAAGGGATTTATTCATATCCTCTTTAAGGTCTTTGAATATATTCATAATAGCAATTTTGAAGGCCTTGTCTTGTCCTTGAGCTTCATTACATGTATCATGACCAATTGTCATAACATTACTGGAAACACATTGTTGTGGTTGTCATTAATTGTGGTTTTTGCTGTCATCTTGGCATCTGTGGTTCGGATGGTTGTGATAGTAGTGTTGATATCTGGCCTTATCTTTGATGAGTATGTTATCCTTGTTTTCTGTTGGCCTCTCTTGGGAAAGTGTATTGCTGTGGGTTGACTGGTAAGGGGTGGTGCTTCTGCAGGTCTCTGGGCCACAGAGAGTAATAGGAGTAGACTAGAAGACAAGGTTAAGAGTGACTTCAGAAAAGACCTAAGGGAAACCTTTTCATGCTTAGAATTGGAGGCCACAGGAAGTTGAAAATGTGGTAGAAAGAGGAGATCCCACAAGTTATGTTGTAGTCAGGTAAAGAATTATCTGGGGTGATAGGTGAAAAGGCTGTGAGGATCCCAGGATCTGAATCTAGAGTTGGAGTCTTCAATGAATGGAGGTGGGGGGAACCCCAGGTCTGAACCTGGAGTTGGTTAGTCCATGAAGGGAGTTGAGGTAGAAGGCGGTGTAGCTGTAAGCAGGCTGTTACTGGCTGAGGGTGAGAATGGAGAAATGGTAATGGAGGACAGGAAGGATGGTGTGATTCACTCAAGTGATCCTACTCAAGTTCTAGCTGGTGTGGCCACTGGGCTCCAGGGTACAAAGTGTGTCCAGGTATTGGGGGCTACAGGAAAGAATGGATATAGGGGTCTCTGCAAGCAGTCTCCTACAGAGCCATGGGTGAAATTGTAATGGAGGACTGGGAAAGAGAACTGGGAAAATTGCCTAGCAGAATCCCAGCCGGGTGTGGCCACTGGGCTCCCAGGTAGAGAGTGTTGCTAGCTATAATAGGTAGCTAACACCAAGGGGTGGGGTGGAACGCTGAGCCCACAGCGAGGTTCAGTGGAGTCCAGGGAATGGAACCACAGGGAGTGGGCCGGTGGGGGTGGGGGGAAGGTGGTCAGGCTCTTCAAGCCATCCTTTACAAAGCTGGGGAATAAGACTAGAAAACTTGCAGTGGAGGACAGAAAAGAGAGTGAAGTGCACCTACCTGATTCCCAGTGTCTCGTGCCTGCCTGTTCTTATAACGAAATGAGCAAAGTGTACCCATCCTCTCCCGAAGGCTTCAGGCTTCCACACACACAGGCAGCTAATGTCCATCCTCTCCCGAAGGCTTCAGGCTCACACACACACACACACAGGCAGCTAATGTCCATCCCCATGTTCAAATTAACAACAGTCACATGAATTGAATGTAACATATCATGAAATCATGTAAACTTAATAAATATTCCACAAAGAAATGAACCTCATTTTATTCAAGGATTTATAGCTAATATTCTGGCAAGGAGTATCTAAAGTTCTTGCTTGCTAGATTGGTGCTTTAAAAAACTCATAAATCTTAGATAAAAGAGGTGCCAGAGGTGAGAAATGAGTTTTAATTTTGTGTATTTATATGAGAGTGAAAAATGGAGAAGAAAAGTTTCTGAATATTAAGTGGGTGGTTTTACAGTGCCTGTCTTTGCTAGAGTCTAGAATGTTCTCAAATAAATATACAAAATTGCCTGGACTGTGAAGATTTATGCCTCTTATGGAGACACTACTCTGAAGGTAGTTGCCTGTGTTAGTAAAATTAACTGCTGATTAATTTAGCTCATCCATAAAATGGACGTTTAGAGAGCAGAGAAATGAAAGGATTATGTCTGTCATCCCAGGCAATGCTAACAGTGTCTTGCTATCTTAGCTCATGCTCGCCTGATGTTCCGCACTACTGTGACTCTGGAAGATGCTATTACAGTGGTGTCTGTGATGGAGTCTTCAATGCAGGTGAGGATGCTGTGTTCACCCTAATTATAAGCTCTTTATAGAATGACAGTTTATTAACATACTAAGAAAGAGTTGTAAAAATGATCAAATTAGCTTCCTGGAAAGATTCAAAAGCGATTTGCCTTGTAGGAGAAGGGAGGGCAGTAGGAATTTGAAAGGGCCATGTGATGGTGATGCCCAGAATGAGGGCATAGAGGGACTTTCGCACCCGGGACCAGTGTGCTTCCTGGTGTGTTCTTTCTCTTGTGCAAGTTTACGGATGACTGTCCCTGGTGCTTTCTTGCCCCTCAGGGAGGTGCACTGCTAGGAGGCGTGAATGCTCTTCACACTTCCTTCCCTGCAAGCCCACGTGCACAGTACCGGAGGCAGTGTGAACTCATTCTGGAGAAGCTGGAACTCCAGAGCCTCTTGCAGGAAGAACTTAGAAGACTTGAAAGGTGAGGAGGGAAAGGAAGGCACGTGGAGGAAGATGCGTGGCAGATCTGGCAGCTAGTGAAACACAGCATAAAGTTAGAAGGAAACCGCCAGGCATGCAGCCATCTACTGACGTACACTGGGGTTGTTGATTGCATTAAGACACACCTTGAGAATACTTTTCTTGGCATCCCTCCACTCTGTTGATGGGCAGTGGAGCGATGGCTTTACTCGCCAGTCACCAGTGTCAGGCTGCACTAAACTGGCACAGTGTGAATGAAATTAATCACCTTCTCCTTTGGCTTCAGCTACTTTAAGACCCACGGCTTTATGGTTAGGTGTAGGGGATCCCTTCAAGTTTCAGCTGGGCTCAGGGAGAGTCTGCTCATTTTGACCAGCTCATGCTACCAGAATTGATAAATTGATAAATTCAAGAAAAGAGGAACACCAGACTCAGAATGAGTCATCTCATATTTAAAAATGGCTCTCCTAGACTGCATGGAATGGAGAGAAGTATATAGAGATAGGACTGTCCAAAAAGCAAACCTGAGTTCTACCTTAAATAGTCTTTCCTATTACGTCTTTATCACGCATCCGTGCTAATAGTAGTGATCCTCAAAGCAACAGAACCAAGCACCTCACACTAAGGGTGAGTTACCTCAAAGATCCAACTGAAAGCTCATCTCATCGAGTCATAAGGACCCAGCTAGCCTGGGCTTTTAGGAAAGAGTTCCCTAATAGCTCTCAGGGCAAAAGCACTCACATTTCCCCGTCCTTTCTTCCAGAAAATAGTTTGCTAGTAACTATCTCAAATCAGAGGACAGAGATATCACTGGTTTTAGAATGGTATAGCACAACTGCAGAAATTTTATCTAGGAATTTAATTCCTAAGCAAGAACTAGACTGAAATAACAGGATCAAACCATTGGACTCCTGAAACTCCTCAGCCTTGAGGCCCTCCTTACATAGCTTTAACCAGCGTGAGTATCCGGACATGTCTCTGATGCTCAAGTGTCTACTTCATGGCAGTCATTTTGAAAGCCACTTGCTTTTCTTTTCTATTTGGTTGTGAACCAAATTAGAAACAAGGAACATGAGCTTATTACTCTGTTGATATTTCTAAACCTGTGGTGATACAGTTATAATCTACTTTTATAATTTGTAATTAATTTTATGAGTGTAATATACATTCTTTATACATCCTGAAAACTAGAAGTAATGAATTAATAAGAAAACAAAAGGAAAATGTAATCTTCTTTCCTGGAGCTATATATTAACTTCTTAATATAGTTAAATTTATATTTTTAATTCTTTTTTCTGTGCTGCACATGAATTTTAGAATAATTTCCTCACCTGCTTTTGTGTGCAATTTCCTTTCCAATTTAGCACATGGAAGCAGGGCCATGTATCTCACTATACTGAGCCTGCGTTTCTAAGTTAAGGACCTTCTAAAGGACTTGCTTTGGGAACTATAATTCCTGAGAGAATGTGGTTCTTCTGGTATGTGTGGAGCTTTTCCTGTGCCCAGTATTGAGAGCAGGTGTCATGGGCAGACCCTTTGTTCACAGCTGGTGAGCAGGTGTCAATTGTGTGTCAGACTGCTGAAGAACTGCTCAGTCTCTGAGGAAACATGGTGGGGTTTTGCAAGAAAGGGTGAGCAGTGCCGAGGGTCTGCTGTGGTGATGAAGGTGGACAGGCACTGGCAGCAGCCGTGTCGGGTAGCAGAGATGCTTCACTTCTATGGAAGGCAAGTCTCACGCACACTAAAGTTCAGTGCCTGCTTTGGTAAAGCTGGAGAATCCTTTCCCTTTCATTCTGATCTGAAAACTGCCCAGTGAGCCCTCTGCGCAGTCACTAGGAGGACCAGCATCTGTGCAAGGCTGTCACATATGTCTTGTATTTAAACACAGCACAGGAAAGGTTATGGGTGAGCATTTCATACTGATCTTCATACAGTCAAGTGAAGTGAATGGCTGAAAGTATAGACTAGCCTCCAGTTTCATTTTCTTTGTTTTACTGCAGTTTTATGTTGAAAGAAAAGGCATCCCAGAGCACTAAGTTCACAGTAATTTCCTGTGTTTTAGAAGACTGCACTTCTGTGTACTTGAAATTGTGCTGTTCTTAAACCTTCCGGGTGGTGTCTTAGAGACTAAAGAAATGAAAGATTGGTGCCAATTCCCTTCCTTTCAGTATGTTTTCTTTATCTCCCTTTGCCCAGGTTACAGAATGAGAGTGCACACCCATGCCAGTCACATTCACTAGAGGTGGAGGCGGCTCCAGGTTCCTGCAGAAATGATCCAAGGGACACGCCAAGACTCAGGACGTCAACACAGAAGGAACAGAGCTGTAGCTGGAGTCCCACAGAGAGGTCTGGTGGAGACTCCCCACCTGCTCCAGGGCTTAATAGACCAACAAATTCTAACCACTCAGCTGAGAACAGAGATGGTAGAGGCAACAGTTTAGACTGGTTGGACACCACATCAAGTCCTGAGATTGCACCAGAAAGCACTGCTGTGTCTCCCGATCTGAAAACAATTGAAGAAAATGTGGATTTGAAAATCTCCAACAATGAATCTCAAAGCAAGGAGAAGCATGGACCACAGCAAAGAAGCAAATTATTAGAAGCTGGGCATCTTCCATCATCAAGAGCCACAGATGCGCCCTTACGGTCTCAAGGTGTTGAGAGTACAAAGGCAAAACAGGCGACGGCTGGGGTTGTATCTGAAGCAGGACAGGATGATGAACAAGACTCTGTGCCCCGAAGACTCCCCAGGCTGTTGAAGGACGGATCCCAGAGCTTGTGCAGAAGCACAACCAGATTGCGATCACTGCCACCCACGGTCCCTGTGTCCCTGTCCATCCCTTCACCTGGGTCAGGAAAAAGAACAGGAACACCCAAAAGAAAGAGAGAGAAATCTGCTCAGGTGAAAGAGCCTGAACCTGAAGGTATTGACACTCCAATAGTAAAGCTGGCCAAATTCACATTTAAACAGAAGACCAAACTGACCCACTCCCCTGAAGGCCAAGGCTCCGTGCCTCCCAGGGCTGGTAAAATAGCAGTTGACAGTTCTAAAGTTCCCCCACAAAGAACAAGAAGAGAAGCAGCTGTGCCTGTGGCAGCGCCAGGAAAGTGGACATCCACCTCAGGAGACAGATGCTCTGACCAGCTGCAGGGAAAGACAAAGGAGCTCTCAAGGCAGCCACCAGAGAGGAATCGACCAAGAGAGGAGAGGGAACAGGGCCCCAAAAGAAGGGTTATTCAGCCCGAACTGGAGCTGGGGAACCAGGCGGGGCCATCGCGTCTAGCTTGTGAGAAAGACAGAAAGGAAGGGGTTTCCTGCAGTAATAAAAACAGCAAGGTTCATGCTGGCACGATAGCCAGACTGGCAAACTTCTCCTTCACTTCCCCACCAGAATCCAAATCAGAATCCCTCCCTCCTGAAAGGAAGTGCAGCAGGGCCAGGAGCCGCAGCCCACCCCCAACCACAGCTCCTGCTCCTGGCCAGCAAAGGCAGTCTTTCCAGCTGCAGCAGCCCACTGAGAGCCTGAGTCTGTCTACCCGATCCCTCTTCACTCTGTCGGAACTAGATGATGAAGCATTAGATTTTGACTGGGATGAAGAGCTGAGGAAAAAGCCATGATTAGGAAAAGCTTTCTGCTCAGAGCCCTCTTCCCCAGCCAAGCGCCTTCAGAGTATACAAGTGGTTCCAAGTGTGCACACAGTGTGCATTATGTGGCTGTGCGGAAGCCCAGCTTCCTTGTCAC
>JADRCC010577392.1:0-19641 GCA_019843855.1 Hylomyscus alleni
TAAAAAAAGAAAATAGTAATTCAAAAAATAAAAGACATAGTTCAAATTATATTAAGCAATGGATTTCAAAACAAAATGTTTGGAATTCAGTGAAGTAGACTTTTATAAAAATTGACCTTTATGTTTTCATAATACAACTTATGAGGAACTATAAAAGAATTTTAGGGACCTAAGAGTCTAAAAAAAATCACACTGTTAATGATTTGTTGGGTTTTAGAAGGATCTGGTATCAATCAATAATGCATTCGAACTTGGATTAAGTAATTTTTTTCCCTTTATACTGGAAAAGGGGACATTTTATGTAGCTCTTGATCTAATTTAAATAGAATTTGTTCATGTAATCAATCATGTTTCTCATATCAAAATTTTGTGCTTACATAGTATTTTAGAAAGGATGAGCCATCAGTCGCCATCGATGTCTTTGTTGCTCCTCATAAATGTCTCCATACTAACTTTTTTTTATGAAATTTGGTTTAGCAGTGGCCTCTGTCAGAATAGTGTAGTGCCCCGATTGACAGGTTCATGAACTCATACTCCTGACCCTGAGCTGGAGCTACCACTATGCTTTGCACATTTTGGAAAAACTATCATTTGCCTGTTGCATATGTTTGTTATTGTAAAACATAGGTAATATTGTTTCACTCTTTTCAAACATTACCACAGTTAAGTCCGTTAGAGGAAATTAAAATACTCACAGCTAAAGTTTAAATATGCTAAAAAATGGCACAGTTTCTTGTCCTTTAGCAAAAATATTAAATAACTAGAAAGAAACTAAAAACACAGTACTGCCTATTATTTGCAAGCTATCTAGTACCTTATCCTGAATATCGCAGGCTAGACTTTGCCAACTCTCTTTGTTTGCCAGAATGTCCCATTAACTCTTTTTTTGTATTTCCTAGGTATTTAAACAGAAAACAAAATGTCATTTTTTTGTTACTGAAATTAATTAAATACACAATAGATTAAAACAATTAGATTCTCCTCATTTTCCACACAAAATTGGTTGATTGAAATTTTACATTGCACCAGAGCAATTAAGTTGCCTAATAAGAATAAATTTAGCAACAAATTTAGTAGCTCACAAACTAGTGTTAAAAAATACAAATTAATAGTTCCAGAAAAAGGTTTATTAAGCTGTATCATCTTTAGTTATCACAAATAACATATGATGAACATTCTAAGGAGAAAGGTAGAAAGAAGAGAAAGAATACAAAGAATGAAGAGACTGTGAGGGGAGGGGGTTGGGAAAGGGGAGAGGGTAGCAACAGGGAGACGGAAGGGGACACCACGACACTATCTGCCATTTTTTTGGAAGTAGAGTGAGCTTGGTATGTTGGCAAAGTTGCTCTGTTTATAATAGTCATCGCAGCATGTTTTGAAGTGATTGTTGAAGGAGAAATTCATTCTCTGAGCTTACTTTCAGAGATTGCAGCTTTTCCCACATTAAGCACAAAAATGAACCTATGGAGCTCTCCACTATAACTTATCTCATTCTGTTAGGCAAAGCAGATGCCTAACAGTTAATGTTTAGTAATTTCTACAATGTCTTTGGTGGTGTTTGTTGGTAATGCCATCCTTATCTGTTTTTCTTCAGCAAGAAAAGGATGCTAAGACATGCAAATGACTTGCTCAAAGTCATGTAACTGTCCAATGGACCTCAACCCTGACAAAGCTGTGCTTACCATAGATTGTAGTAGTATACCGTATATTATATAGTAGTACCATAGATTACAGAAGTATAGATTATTGTAATAATCTATACAGAGTATCTGGCACCTGGATAAGAGTCAGCAACTGTCTGAATTACCACTATAAAGAGATATTCTGTATCAACCAGAGCCCTCTTGTTAAGGCAGTTTCTCTTATCATTTTTATCATCAGAGAATGCCTTTTTATAGTAGATTTTTAAAAAAACTGAAAATGGAATGCTTTTTCTTTTCTCACCTAAATTATAGTATTCTGTGTTAGTCATGCATACAATCCCAGTTTGAAGCTCAATATGAAATTTGTAGAATATTGTGCTGTTTTCTGTGGTGTGAAAATTTGCTTTCCCACTTGCTTAGAATTTTGTACATGGCTTAAAATTGGTATTATTTGCCAGGTTCATTTTGAGAGTCTCCTGTGATTTACATTTTCATTGAACCAGGAAAATAGAGAGAGAGCAAACCAGTATGCTGTGTTTCACAGAATACTTGCATGATGGTTTCTAGTTCATTAGGATGCGCTAAGACCACTTGCTCCAGAATCACCTTGGTACTTGTTAAAATGTAGGCTCTAGCTTGCCAGGGTTCCACCACCCTGGCAACATTTCAGAACCTCTGATCCAAGTACTATCCACAAAGTCTGGAATCGCTTATTTTTGTGTCAGTGTAAATTATCTAAGAAAGAGCAGAGGAGTTGTATTTTTGTTTCAAAATCTCAGAAGCTGTTTTTTTTTTTTTTATGAGATTAGGAATGTACATTGGGATGTGGCTCCAAGGTTAATAAATCAGTAGGCAGTATTAGTCATGAGAACTGAAACTGCAGCATGACAGTGTGACACATGCCACACCATAAATGTGCCTTGAAGACTTAGTAAATGAAATAAACCAGACACAAAATGACAGATGTCCTACAATTTCACTTACCTGCTACAGGAAGTGGCAATATCTTATTTTATTTGTTACGATCTAGCCACCTGTACAAGTACTATTTACTACTCTTTTACATACTTTTACAATTATTTCTTTATTTTGAGATCATAATACAGTCACATCACTTTACCCGTTCTTTTCTGCCCTCCAAACTCTCACCTGTACCCCTCTTTGCTCGCTTTTAAATTAACAGCCTCCTCTTTTTTTGTTATAAGTATATTTATATGCATATAAATTCCTAAATATAGCAGTACAAACTATTCATTCTGTACAGTGTCTCTTGTGTATGTTTTCAGAGCTGACCATTTTATGTTGGAAAATCGACTGGTGTGTTCTTTCCTGGAGAGACTCTTTCTCGTCCTCTCAGAATTCAGCTTATGTGATGTGGAATGTGCTGTGAGATTGTGTCTCCTAGCAATGTCAGATGATACCCCAGAAAGTCTCCGCAACCAGACCTCCTAAACATGAATGGAACAAGAACAACACAGTGGTCCTGCTAAACTCTTCTTCTTTTAAATACAAGTGACTATTTTATTAAAACTTGGTTGCCACCAACCAAGGACTATACATGGTGGGACTGTTGGTTCTGGCAGCATGTGTATAGTAGAGGATCACAAAGTTGGTCATCAATGGGAGGAGAGGCCCTTGGCCCTGTGAAGGTTCTGTGCCCCAGTGTAGGGGAATGACAGGGCGGATAAGTGGGAGAAGGTGGGGTGGCAGGCACGGGGAAGGGGGAGGCAATAGGCGTTTGTTCTTGTTGTTTTTGTTTGTTCATTAAAACAATAAAAAAAAAAAACTTGGTTGCTGTAAACCTGTGATTTATTCATGCAGACCAGATTATAGGTGGGTAGGTAGATGAATTACAGATAAGATAGGTAGAAGGGACAGAAGAGATGGTGAGAGAGGCAGAGTCACTGTGTATGGAGATTGTGGGGTTGTAGCATCAATCAGTGCTGAAGGAATTTGACGTGAGTTTCTCCATGAACTCCAGGAACTCCATACTCTCCTCTGGCTTCCTGCTTAGTGTTCCACAGTCCGTCACCGATGACCATTGCTGTTACACCCATGCATCTCAAAACTGGTTTCACATTTACTTCAAAGGTGTTTCTCTGATTTGATTGAGATGGTTTTTTGAGGGTTGAAATGGGTGATTACTTTACGGAGCTTACTGTGACCAAAAATATGGGAAGAGCTAAAAGATTATTGGAAAAGCTGATGCAGTCTTAATTTGCATATGTTCAGTGTTTAAAGCATAGACATCCTATGTTTTAAATGTGTGAAGGTTTGTTAAAAAAAAAACAAATCTATGTGTTCAGTCATTGATGTGACAACGAAGCATACAGAGATGCTACTATGCCCTCTTCTCAGAGTAGCTTTCAAAGCGTTGCTGCTACCAAAAGAAAGAGAATCTTTAACATGTGAGTGTGACTCTAGGTCACTCTCTTAAGCTGACTCAAGCACACGACATCTAGGAGCTATGGTCTTGAAAATTAGCTTTCTGGATCAAGGTAGTTTACCAGTTGGAAGTAGAGAAATTTGATGTGCATTTTCCAAAGCTAAGGTTAAGGTGATAAAGCAATTGAGCCTTTTAACACTTAACAAAGGTGGAGGTGAAATGAAATAGCCATTCAAAACAGCAAATAATTAATTGAGTCTCTTTGTTAACAGGCAGGAGGTCAAGTCCACACAGCCACAACAGTGATACTGTCTGCATTATAAACAGCTGAGTCTTTGACTTGAAAGTGATTAGATTGGATTCTTGGTAACTAATTAAAATAAGATTTTGATTTAGAAAGGTATGAAAGGTAGTATAAAATTTTTAAGTATGGTCACTTACTTTATCTTTGATCTTCTCATGAGTTCTATAGTTATAACTTTGAATTTCATTTTTGTGGTTGTTTTTATTTTATTAAATCATGTCATATACTTGTTGAAAAAGCTGTAACTAATAACTCTCCTGTAAGATATTGACTATATGAGCAGATAAGCATAGAAAAGTAGATCACTTTCTATGTAGTAAAAGCTAATGATAATAGAATATACTGTTTCCCACAGAAACATTTACATTGATTCCTGTTTCTTCATAGACTTTTTAAAGTATTGTGTTTGAATCATTATAGCCCAGCACTATCAGGTCTTTGGAAATTTGAATTTTAAAAGAACTTTTAAAAGTTGTATACCCACGTATAGCTTAAAACACTCTATCATAAAATAATTTTGTGGAAAATAGAGGACAAACATCCAATTTACATATTACTTGACAAATAATTATAGCGAAGGATACCTATCTGAAATGTGCAGTGTTGTAAAGCTGAAGAAAATCCCAGAGAAGAATTGGGAAAACCTGGACCATGCGTGTCTCTAATTGTGCTGTAAGGAATTGGAGGGAGGAATCTCAGCGCCAGTGAAGAGCCTGGCAGGATGAGCACCGCTTCGGCAAAAGTGAAGCAGACAGGTGGCAGCCATGAGAAAGAGCTGATAAAGGGTGGGAGACACACAGCAAGCATCAGGAAGGCTTTGAGACTCTTAGGTTTTAAAATGAGGCTGAATGGAAGAATTTTTGTGAGAAACATTTATTTGACTTCATAATGTCTTTCCCAGACAGTCACTGCATTTCAGGGAATAAAGTTACATTCTCGGGTTTTAAATGGAGTTTAATAATCTTACATGAATCAGAACATCTGCCCATGTGGTCATCCCACAATTGCCTAGAAACTCACTCTACTGCAGATTACACTTCTGCAGATGGATTTTATACTGGACACTATTCTTAACCGCTGATATTTGTGCTTTGTCCCTTGGAAAATCTCCCATGTTTCAGCAAATTGAAACTCATAAGTTTTAACCATTCTTCTGAAGAATGGTGGGTGGTGAGTATATGTTTCCGAGGATCTCTTTTATTTACATCAAAGCCTCTTTTCTATATTTAATTCACAGATATTTAAAACCAGTTGGAAATTATTTCCCTTAATTCTGTTTTGCCTTGGTTTGTTCCATTCTAAAAGCTGTGTATTAGAAGGAAGGATCTTTGTATGTCTCAGATGCATTAAGCTTCAGCTATGAACGCCACGTGGAAATCAGGCCCGTCCATATAATTATCATCCACACATGGAGTAGAAGGTTTTCTTCTGTTCTAGCTTAATAATCTCCTGCTGCTGTTCCTTTTCAGAGAGAAACTATTGTTGAGCACGTTTGAGCTGTAGCATGGTTTTAGAGTTTGTAAGGTACACCAGGCAGGACGAGTTTCAACTGGCAGCTGCGGAGATTAGAGCCCATGCTCTGTGCGTACAGAATTAGAAGGCCGGTGCAGAGGATGGCAGGCAAGCTCTCACACACTTATCAGTGTCTTCCAACCCAGTATCAGAACAGCTTTCTGTAAGGAACCACTCACGGTGGCAACATCATATGTTCACCTTGAAGAAGATAAGTAAATATATGTAATACGATTTTATAAATGACAGAAAATAAGTACCCATAGCATGGGAATGTTTAAGAATGGGAGAAAGAAAATATTTTGACAAATGGCAATCCCAACACACTTGAATTTTTTTCACAAGACTTACCTGAGCATATTTCATAATTGTTCCTGTCTACTCTATAGTTGACTGAATGACATGACAGATTTAGCTGTTGAAAAGATGTCTAGCAAGTTGAGGCATAGTCCTAACGTGGAGGAAGTGATTTCTTTTGTAATTATATGAAATATAAGCTACTAAGAATATTCTAAGCTCCATTTAAATATAATTTGATGAGGCCTATGTAGGCTTCTAATGTAGAATTTAATGATTTGCATGCATGTAGTGGGATGATTAAATCAATCTAATTAACATATTCCATCCCTCACATACCTAATTTTAGTTTTAAAGTATTTAGGATCTCTTTTAGCAATTTGAAAGTATTTTTCACTATTTACTGTTGTTGCTATGCCAAAGAAGGCATTCCCAGAACTTTCGTATTGATGAAACTGTATGCCCCTTTTACCAGGGTCTGCCCATTTCTACCTCCAGGATAACTGTCATTCTATAGTCCATAACTAAGAATAGGTTGCCCTTTTAATTTTCTGTTAAAGAATACAGCTTTTCTAAGCACAGTTCTTAGAATGATATGGCTTAAAGAATCAATAAGTATATTATCATAGCAACCACTTATTGTAGGAAGAGCAGAAGATGAATCACTGTGTGTTTCTGATAACTTAGCAACCAGAGCTATATATATGGTTGTCAAGCTGAGCAAGTAAATGATAATACCATTTTCAGGGGTGACTAGTTGCAATTGATTTTGTAAAATTCCAGACCCCATGCATTTTTTTCAATACAGCTACTCATGCTATTCAGTTTAACATTAGGGGCATAAAGTTGGCATTTTCTAGGTAGCAAATTGTGTGTAGTTATTGGACTTGAACTGAGATTTTGTCTGCAAAACCTTAGTACCATATTTTAAAAATAAATAAGTTCAACAGGTTTATAATTAAAATGATCAGGATATATTATACTTAAATTCTAATATATACAGTCCATAATCTGAGAGTGAATATTTAGAGAGATTTGAACCATTGATTTGCAGTGCCATGTCTTCTCACATGTATACCTAATGCAATTTCAGGAAAATTTGCATCCAGTAGCACAGTTGAAACAATACTAACACACATGACAAAAGTCACTAGAAAGCACTATTAATCCATAAGTAAACACTTGAATAAACAAAATGGGATAGGTATAAATTATTATATCATAAACTAAATTCTGTGACATTTTATGATTTTATTTTATCATTATTGAATTTGTTTCCTGCTAAAAGCAAAATCTTATTCTTTTTAATTCAGAATAAAGATAAAAGACTTATTAGGCAGTTCAAGTCGTATTAAGCCTGTATGGTGGTTTGAATAATGGCCTCTAGAGGCTCATAGGTTTGAATGCTTGGTCCCCAGTTAAAGGAACTGTTTGGACAGAGAAGTGGTGTGGCTTGATGGGAGGGGATATATCACTGGGAGTGTACTCTTAGGTTTCAAAAGCCCCCTCTAAACCTAGTCTGTCTCTGTATCTCTCTGTGTCTATTTCTCTGTCTCTGTCTCTCTCTGTGTCTGTCTGTCTATCTCTCTGTCTCTATCTCTCTGTCTCCCTGTCTCTCTCTGTTTCTCTCTGTTGCTTTGTCTGTCTGTCTGTCTGTCTCTCTCTCTCTGTCTCTCTCTCTATATATATGTGTGTGTGTGTGTGTGTGTGTGTATGTGTGTGTCAGATCAGATTAGATATGAGCTCTCAGCTACTTCTTCAGTACCATTTCTTCTATTCTTGTCTACTGCCATGCTCCACACCATGAAGATGATGTACTAACCCTCTAAACTATAAGCATGCCCTCAATTAAATATTGTCTTGGTCATGGTGTTTCATCACAGCACTAGAACTGTAACTATGACAGCTTACTTATGGTTCATCATCTTGTCAACACAAGCTCTAAGCTCCATTGAATTTATATCATGCTAGCATCAGCAATCTGTTGGGAACCTGTGGAGGCACACTGGCCTATCTTTCTTTTACCCTTGACTGGCAACCATTGAAATGTCCCCCATTCTTATCCGTCATTTGCTTCCTACACCTAACCTTGAATAGCTTCATTTATTAATCGCAGTCATGGGTATAACAATAAAGGGTGGATCATCAGTACACATTTCCCATTTCCTATGACCACGGGAAGTTACCCAGAAGAGCCCTAACCATGTTGTTTTGAATGTAGTGCACATCTGTGATGGACCAAAGGACAAGCCTCTGTCCATTTCAGACACTTGCTGGGTACAACTAGGCATTCTTTATGTACTTTGTTTGTCATGAACACGTTGTCTTCTTTACATTCATAAAGCTAAAAATCTGGATCTTTTTACAGGTATATGGCTGGTTATATGACTGGTTAGAAAATAAACATAATTGAAGAGGCAGGTGAAGAGCAAATGCTTGCTTTGAGTGAAAAGGTCTGTCCTGGCATTGCTCTTGCTCTCCTCACTTTGGCATTGTATAGAATAATTACTACCATAGAAAACTGGCACAAGATCAAATAATGACTTGCTGGCCCACATTGTAGGAACATTTGCACCATGGTTCTAACATTTTGCATGTATGTCAGCTTAAAGGTACTGAGTTCAGCTTAAAGGTACTGAGTTAACTCTTACATACTGGTACCTGCTTCATACGATACCTTTTCTGTGCCACTTTTGTTTGAATGTGGTATGCTGTCGAAACATAAATATATTGCTTTTCTAGGCGATTCATGGCATGAATATTCTTAGAGCTTAACAAAAATGTGTGGTACCCCTTAGGAGGAACAACAATATGAACTAACTAATACCCTCGGAGCTCCCAGGGACTAAACCACCAACCAAAGAGTACACATGATGGGACTCATGGCTCCAGCAGCTTACGTATAGCAGAGGATGGCCTAGTCAGTGATCAACAGAAAGAGAGGCCCTTGGTCCTGTGAAGACTCTATGCCCCAGTGTAGGGGAATACCAGGGCCAGTAAGAGGGAGAGGGTGAGTTGGTGAGCAGGGGGAGGGGGGAGGGAATAGGGTTTTTTTCAAAGGGGAAATTGGGAAAGGGGATATCATTTGAAATGTAAATAAAGAAAATATCTAATTAAAAATAATTTTTAAAAAAGAGAAAAAAAATATGTGGCAGGATTTTCCAACCTGACTGATTCTAAAAGTCAAATAGTTTAATTGAAGTACTAGCTAGACTGATGGTTTACCTCCTTCAAAGAAAATTACTTTATCCCATAAATAGTTGTAAATGATGCTGTATTGCCAAAGTATAGTCAATTAAAGAGTGTAGATAGAACCCTAAAGGCTTGCCTGACTAGAAGAAAAAAGAACACTCCAAGTGTATGTCCAGCCTTAGGAGTATGACAGTCATGAGAAGATCTTCATTTTGAGAGTCTAGTATAGTTGCCTTTTCATTTGAGAATTCTTCATTTCCACATATATTCTCTACTAAAAGCATATTTAGTAAATAAAAGCAACAGCTTTACAAAATAAGTCAACCAAGGAATTTCATTTTCTTCAGCAGATGTTTCTTTATGGGTTGAAGTAAATTTTTTCAAATATAATTTCATACTGTGCAGTAGAATAAAGCACATATCATGTACATGATATATGTATTCATGTTCATACAACTCATTCTAGATGTTGACATATGGCTGTAATTGTATTTTATATCTATCTGAACATTATACTATCCTGTGCTTTGAAATGTTTCAGTTAATAAACATCAGTGAGTATGATCTCACTGTTATTATTGTACTAAATTCCTTAGATATTTGTAGAGATATGAAGGTTTTTGTTCTTAAGAATCAAAATCAGCCAACTATAAACTATTGAAGCACTTTATAATTAAATTATAAGTGATAATACATATTAATTGAGTTTACTAATCAAGGATGGCTTACTAATATGAACAACTGTCACTATTTGCTTATGAAATTCATCCTAATTATTGCTAGTAAAATATTTTACATCATAGCAAGCACATTTATAAGTTATAAAACATACTTGTATTACTTTATCATTGCTATTATAATATCTTTACTTGATTGAGATCTGAAACACAAAATTGGTCCTGCTACTGGGAACCTTGGTAGAATTTCTCCCCTATTCTATAAACTTTTGTGATTTTACTCCAGCTTGATTCAGATAGGACATGCTTAGAGAGAATGACCAAAATAGATGATTCAGCCCTTCCATGTTCCTACAACCCATGAAATGAGAGGACATATGCCCCATTGCTTAGCTCTCTAATTCTCATGAAAGTTCTCTGTCCATATGACACACTTTTTGCTGTCCATGATGCTTTTCACAGGACCAGCCCTTCCCCTTCTAGAACATAAACATAGAAGACATGTTTGGAACATTAGCAAGGATTCTAGGTATTATGGTGCCACTGGTTGGTAGGGATTGGACATCTATAGTAGCGATGAACCTCTGAAATAAGGTGTTCTACCCATTTGGGATTATGAATTCACCCAGAGTAGAGGAAAAGTCTGCAATTTCTTTTTTTCAATAGCACTCAGGTGACACAAAGAGGCAAAAATAGTTCAAATGCTGACACATGGGACAAAAGGAGATCCAATGATGTTTTGTGCACAAAGGTGAGAGTTTACGAATTAACACAAGTTGTTAAGTATTAACAGTGAATCTCTTAAAGTATGTGTGCTTGTTTGCACATGAACATGTGCACATGAGCTCAGAAAGTGCACCCAACCGAGATTGAAGCAAGTATATAGAATTTGATGCTGATATGGCAGATTGTAAAGCTAAATGGATTTTTCAATATGAGTACCATTATTATTTAGTCTGTGTGTTTCCTTAATTAATTTTATAGTAAAAGTAAGCTAACTTAGCCTTTAAGATGTCTTGCTTTGGCTTTTATTGCACTGAAATATGGCAAGTCCTTTTGTTGTAGAATTTGAAAAAGGACAGGCTATCTATGTCCAGCTACCTAAATCTAAAAGAAGTATGCTATAACAATGATTTTAGGCTCTATGGATTCAGCTCCTTTTTGAAGTTATTCTAGAATACATCCTCACACTTGTGCATTTATACATGTTCTTTTGTGGTTATATGATGTCACAGTCAGAAGTCAAGCTAAGATTTACAAAAATCCTCCAAACTCAACCTTAGCCACTGAACATTTGTGGGTCAGGCTATGGGACTCTGGCAAATTTGCAGTATTTGACTTCTCAGGTCTCCTGGAATTTTTCATGCAAGAAGGGCTCAGAGCCTCTGGCTATCTTGATATGTTGAAGAGGAAGAAGACATTAGAATTTTTATGTAAAGTCTTCAGTGTGCTTGTCTACCTCACATTTTTATTAGATATTTTCTTTATTTACATGTCATATTTCCCAGTTTCCCCTAAAAAAAAAACCCAAAAAACAAAAAGCAAAAAAAAAAAAAAAACCAAAAACAACCACAAGAACAAACCCGTTCCTTCTCCCCTCCCCCTGCTCGCCACCCCACCCTCTCCCACTTACTGGCCCTGGCATTCCCCTACACTCACTTTTTATTTTTAAAAGTTCAGTTGCAAAACCAAAGCATTTCTACAATTCAGATTCAGCTGTGTGGCTCTTGGCTTCTGACCTGTTCTGGTCTTCCCTCCATGATAACGAGAGCTCACTCAGCGGTGATTCCCACAGTCAGCATCTTACCCACAAATGAGGCAGAAAAGCAGCAGCACACATGGCCTCTCCTCTGCAGGCTGAACCTTTGCGGGGGATGGGGGCCATGATGCAGTAACCAAGGAGACAACTTGGCTGGCTGTAGAAATGGGTAAGATTAAAAGTAGGAAAGATGAATCAAGATTTAGAAATCTGGAGTTGAGGTGTTGCTCAGTGGCAAAGCAAATGTCTCACTTATACAAGACTCTGAATTGGATCCCAGCCACCACAAACAAACCAAGATTGTAAAACATTTGTGAGACTTCACTCTGATGTGTGTATCATAAAAACCCTTATTGTACATGGTGTTTTAAGGGCTCAGATTTATACTTGACTATGGAAAATATTTAATTCCTTCCTTCTTTCTTTCCTTCCTTCTTTCTTTCCTTTTTCCCCCCACTCACCCCTTTTTAAGACAAGATCTCAATATATAGCTCTGACTGTCATGAAATTCACTATATACATAAATCTGGTCTTGAGTTCACAAAGATCTACCTGCTGCTGCCTCCCAAGTTGTGGGATTAAAGGTATCTGCTGCTACACCCAAAGCCATTGTTATTTCTAATCCAAAGGCTAATTCTGTAATAATCTTGTCCAATCTGGAACCACAAAGCTATAGTCTATCCAACTCACTAAAATGAGTTTTTATAATTTCAACACAAATCAAAGAAATATAGATATGCCTAGTTCCAGGGTGAAGATATCTTTGTGGTATCAGGATGAGATAGGGTCAGGATCTGAATAGGACATAAAACATGTTTAGTTTTACATAAAACATTCATTTCCCAGTAGTCCAGCCAGAGAGACATGAAAGAGCTTAAATCAATTACAGAGAATTTTATGACCAAACACATTCTGTGACATTTGCCCTGGCACTAGGTTAAAATGGTAAAATTTGAATTCTACAGGAGCTAAAGGAGCATCCTATCATGTCTGTATTAGATCTTGTTTGTTCTTTACTATGTCACACAAAAGACAAATGCTGAGACCCACAAAGTAAAGGAAAAATGTTACCCTTCTCATTCAGACCTTGGGTGTGCTTAAATCATGAGAATAAGATGGAGTGTTTATAACTCAGATCCCAGAAGTTAAAAGTGTAAAATATTGCATATTATAAAGATATTAAAATTACAAATTTAAATGTAAATTTGAGTAGTAATTGGGCAGCATGCACTGCATTTCTGAAATAAGGACCAATCTTTCTTTTGTTATTTCTCACATTGTCTAGGAGACAGGCAAGTGGCCAAGAAAATTAAGACAAAGAGAAGTTTAATAACTTTTATGATGCAAATATGTAATAACTCTCTTACCACCTCTACTTACATCAAAGTAATGCATTCCATAGCCTAATGATTAAAATATAGGTATAGATTTTAAGCAGTAATGGAATTAATGTTAGTAATAGCTTGTTTCATTTTGAATTATTTGATTAGATTCATGAGTTTAATATTACATTAAAATTTATAGGTATGTTTAAAGAAGTAATTCATAAGGCTTTAATTATATAGATAGCTGGCTCTATATATTCTATTTTGCATCATGATATTAAATACAAATTATATATAATATAGAATACCTCTTAAACATCTCTAAGTTAGAAATTGTTAGCACATTTTTTTAAATAAATGGGGCTTCTTTCTATATTGCTTCATTAGTTTCAGTTCTAGTTCAATTAAGGTTGGAAATTTTGTAATTCTGGTGTTAATTTATATCCATCCTCTTTGCTGAAGTTGTTAATTAGGTTTAAGCGTTCTCTGGTGGAATTTTCTGGGTCACTTAAATACAATATCATATCACCTGTAAATAGTGATATTTTGACTTCTTCTTTCCAATTTGTATCACTTTGACCTCCTTTGTTGTCTAATTGCTCTGGCTAGGGGAACTATATTCAACAGGCAGGGCGAGAGTGGACAGCCTTGTCTAGTCCCTGATTTAGTGGGACTGCTTAAAGTTTCTCTCCATTTAGTTTAATGTTGGCTATTGTTTTGCTGTATATTGCTTTTACTATGTTTAGGTATGGGCCTTGAATTCCTGATCTTTCCAAGACTTTCATCATGAAGGGGTGTTGAATTTTGTCAAATGCTTTCTCAGCATCTAATGAAATGATCATGTAGGTTTTTATTCTTTGAGTTTGTTTATAAAGTGGATTACATTGATGGATTTCTGTATATTGAACCATCCCTGCATCCCTGGGGTGAAGCTAACTTGATTATTATGGATGATCATTTTGATGTGTGCTTGGATTTGGTTTGTGAGAATTTTATTGAGTTTTTTTGCACAGATATTCATAAGTGAAATTGGTCTCAAGTTCTCCTTCTTTGTTGGGTCTTTGTGTAGTTTAAGTATTAGCATAGTTGTGGCTTCACAGAACAAATTGGGTAGTGTTCCTTCTGTTTCTATTTTGTGGAATAGGTTGAAGAGTATTGGTATTAGGTCTTCTTTGAAGATCGGATCTCATGCTGTATTGTAGAGCAGTAGAAATTAAAAATTGCATGGTATAGGTACAGTAAAAGGCAGATAGATCACTGAAATAGAATTGAAGACCCAGAAATGAACCCACACACCTATGATCACATGATTTTTGACAAAAGAGCTGAAAGCATCCAATGGAAAAAAACCAGCATTTTTAACAAATGGTGCTGGATCAGTTAGAGGTCAGCATGTAGAAGAATGCAAATTGATCCATTCTTATCCCCTGTACAAAGCTCAAGTCCAAGTGGATCAAGCACCACAATATAAAAGCAGATACACTGAAATTAATAGAAGAGAAAGTGAGGAAGAGCCTCAAGCACATGGGCACAGGGGAAAGTTTCCTGAACAGAACACCAATAGCTCATGCTCTCAGATCAAGAGTTGACAAATGGAACCTCATAAAATTACAAACTTCTGTAATGCAAAAGACACTGTCAATAGGACAAAACAGCAACCAACAAATTGGGAAAAGATCTTTACCAATCCTATATCTGATAGAGGGCTAATATCCAATAAATACAAAGAACTCAAGAAGTTAGACTCCAGAGAATCAAATAACTCTGTTAAAAATCCGGTAGAACTTAACAGGAAATTCTCACCTGATAAATACCGAATAGCCAAGAAGCACCTAAAGAAATGTTCAACATCCTTAGTAATCAGATAACAGTAATTGAAACAACTCCGAGATTCCACCTCACAC
This sequence comes from Hylomyscus alleni, assembly GCA_019843855.1. NCBI lineage: Eukaryota > Metazoa > Chordata > Mammalia > Rodentia > Muridae > Hylomyscus > Hylomyscus alleni. The sequence goes on from JADRCC010577392.1 coordinate 15,000, forward strand.
CAGTCAGAATGACTTAGATAAAAAACTCAAATGACAGCAGATGCTGACCAGGATGTGGAGAAAGAGGAACACTCCTTCATTGCTGGGATTGCAAGCTGCTACAACCACTCTGGAAATCAGTTTGGCGGTTCCTCAGAAAATTGGACGTAGTACTACCTGAGGATCCAGCTATACCACTCCTGGGCATATAACCAGTAGATGCTCCAACATGTAATAAGGATACTTGCTCCATTGTGTTCATAGCAGCCATATTTATAATAGCCAGAAGCTGGAAACAGCCCAGATGTCCCTCAACAGAGATATGGATACAGAAAATATGGTACATTTACACAATGGAATACTACTCAGCGATTAAAAACAATGACTTCATGAAATTCACAGGCATATGAATGGATGTAGAAAATATCATCCTGAGTGAGATAACTCAGTCACACATGTTATGTACTCACTGATAAGTGGATATTAGGCAAAGAATATGGAATACCCATGATACAACTCACAGACCACATGAAGCTCAAGAAGAAGAAAGGCCAAAGAGTGTATGCTTCAGTCCTACTTAGAAGGAGGAAAAATTAACCAAGAGGAATAGAGAGCTGGAGGAACTTAGGAGGAAGAGAAGAGGGGGAGGGGAAAAAGATGGAAGAACAGATATGGGAGGAGATGGAGGACATGTACAGATGGTCAGGAAATTGAGCAGAGGTGTGTAGCAATGGGGTATGGGGAAACTGTGGGTAGCAACCAGAAAATCCCAGATGCCAGGAAAGCAAAGGCCTCCCAGGGCCCCATGGATATGACCTTAGTTGAAATACCCCACAAAGGTGAGGGAGAACCTGTAGAGACCATATCCAGATATTAGGCATGGCCCCCCAGTTGAGGGATGGGGCCACCCACCTATATCCAAAATTTTAACCCAGAATTGCTCCTGTATAAAGGAAATACAGGGAAAAAGAGCAGAGCAGAGACTGAAGGAAAGGCCAAGCAGAGACTGCCCCACCTGGGGATCCATCCTACATGCAGACATGAAACCCAGACACTATTGTGGGTGCCAAGAAGTATTTGCTGACAGGAGCCTGATACAAGTGTCTCTTGAGAGGCTCTGCCAGATCCTGACCAATACAGATGTGGATGCTTGCAGCCAAGCATTGGACTGAGCACAGAGACCTCAATGGAGGAGTTAGAGGAAGGACCGAAGGAGCTAAAGGGACTTTATATCGAAACAATGGAAGGGGAGGCCCTTGGTCCTGTGAAAGCTTGATGCCCCAGTGTAGAGGAATGTTAGGGTGGTGAGGTGGGAGCAGGTAGGTGGGTGGAGGAGCACCCTCATAGAGGCAGGGCTGGGGGATGGGATAGGGGGGTTGCAGAGGGGATAACATTTGAAATGTAAGTAAATAAAATATCAAATTAAAAAGAAAGAAAGAAACTATCATCCTGAGTGAGGCAACCCAGTCACCTAAGAACACACATGGTATGCACTCACTGATAAGTGGATATTAGCCCAGAAACTCAGAATACCCAAGATACAATTCACAGACCACATGAAGCTCAAGAAGAAAGAAGATCAAAGTGTGCATGCTTCAGTCTTTCTTAGAAGGGGGAATAAAATACTCAAGGGAGAAAATACAAAGTGTGGAGCAGAGACTGAAGGAAAGGCCATCCAGAGATTGTGCCACCAGGGGACCCATCTCAGATAGACACCGAACCCAGACACTGTTGTGGATGCCAACAAGTGCTTGCTTATATAGCTGCCCCCTGAGAGACTGCCAGAGCCTGACACAAAGGCAGATGCTTGCCGCCAACTATTGGACTAAGCACAGGGTCCTCAATGGAGGAGTTAGAGAAAGAACTGAAGGAGCTGAAGGGGTTTGCAACCTCATAGGAATAACAGCAAAATCAACCAACCAGTCCCTCCAGAGCTCCCAGGGACTAAACCACCAACCAAAGAGTACACACGGAGGGACCCATGGCTCCAGCTGTATATGCTTCAGAGTCTCTTTGGAGATCAATAGGAGAAGAAGCCCTTGGTCCTGTGAAGGATTGATGCCCCTGTGTAGGGGAAAGCCAGGGCAGGAAGGCGGAATGGTTGGGTGGGTGGGGGAGCACCCTCATAGAAGCAGCGAGAGGGAGGATGGGATAGGGGGTTTTCAGAGGGGAAACCAGGAAAGGGAATAACAAACATAAAATATCCAAAAACGTAAGAGAGATAGAGTCCTCAGGTACTGGACGTAGGGAGGGAAGAGAGGCTCCTTCAGGGAAACTGCATCAGGATTAAGAGTAAGTCTGAAGAGACTGAAATGAAAGAGCTTAAAAAACATTTTCTAAGTAGTCTTAAGTTGCCTAGTCAGAAAATCCAGTTTCTATAGCTTAAAGTTACCAGAACCCCTCAAGGTAGACTTAGAAATATCTGTTAATGACTCTAAACTTAGAGAATAAGAGTTACTCAATTTCTTGAAAGAGGTCAATCAAAACTCTAATCCAGTTTCCCTTTCAAATAAAGAATATTCATAATTATGTGAAAGTAATTGCAGCTATTTACATAATTTTATTTTCTCTGTAAGATATATTGTAGGATATAAATTTTATTGTAACTCCTTTAGTTCAGAACACACTCAGTTTTTCTAATTCTTTTTCTGTTTTTGTATGTTTACATTCCTTTGAAAAAAGCATTTTAATTCAAAATGTGAATTGACATGAAAATATTTTATCTCTTGTTGATTTTTAAGCACACATTAAAGGATTATTTATATGACATATGATTTGTCCCTTGAAACAAGTCCATTAAATCAGAGCTTTAACATGGTATCAGCAGGAAATTGACCATATTAAGATAAAGTTATCTATCCATTGCCCCAGAACAAATTGCTTCAATGCGTAACAACTTAAGCCAACAGACATTGATGGCACACACTTCCTCAGGGCAGCCTGGGTGGGGGCATTGGGGCAGGGTGACTCTAGAAGTGCAGTCAAGCTGTTGCTCAGAGCTTCTCCAAGTTGATTGGGTTGAAGGACAAGTTTCTGAACTAAGTGCTGTGACTTGAGCAGTTTGAGCCCTTCCCTATATGACTATTACTTTAGGACAGAAATGGCTTTCTAGAGGAAGAGTAGAGAAACTCAGATATGAGAAATACACATTTAGACCAAATCCCCAAAGTGATATACCCATATTATTCCTTTCCCATACTCTCTTGACCTCACAGATCAATCCTAGCCTAATGTGGGAAAGTATCCCTTGGGATGCATATTCCAGGAGAGGTGGGGATTTATTTAAGTAGTGTATCTTTGAATCAAAATTTCCCATCACAAATGAGATTAAAATAGAAAATGCCTTTTTGAGTTTATATTGCAAAATCTGTCAATTTCTTTTAACTGTCAGGGGCACTTGTTTATATCTGAATTCTATAATCATCAAATTGCTGAACTTCAAAATGATTTAAAGGAACTCTCTATTTGCTTCTTTAAAAATAAAAATAAAAACTTCTAGCATCGTTGCTTTCTGGAAGATCCTCTTTGAATTTTAGAATGACATAACTGGTAACATTTATCAATTAAAGAAATGTCTGCTTCCTTACATATAAATCCTTTTCCTACAAGTATTTTTCTTTAATAACAACATACTAATAATTTTTATCCTTTAATATCTAAGCTGTTGATCCCCCTTGTTTTCTGTTCTACTTTATTCGGGGTCTCATGTAGCCCAGGCTTGCCTGAAACTTGATGTGAGTAGAGGGGTCCTGCTCGTGTCTCATCCACCTCTATGATGGCCTGGGATTGCAAGACTGTATCACCTTTACCTGTCTTCCCTCTGCGTCTTTGTCTTTCAGTTTTGGCAAGTTTTACTATGGAACATAATTTTCTCAACAGTATCTTAGGTTACTTGAAACACAAGTAAGATTTGTGTCATGCCATGGGTACAAAGGATTCTGTAGTGATTTTACTACAGCTGATTTTGTTAAATAATTTATGTTTCTTTTCTTCAAATAACAGAAACATAGCTGATTGTGTAATCTTATCTTTTTATCCTAGGTCTCCTAAAAACCCAGAACAGAAAATCATTAAGAGAGTGATTGCTCTTGAAGGAGATATTATAAGGTAGGTGCCCAGACTGCTGTTTTTAACTTAAAGTCTGGGCTTTAAACTTGTTTTTGAATGATTATTTGAAATGAAAGTAAAATATGCCTGGCAATCTAGAACTTTGGACACGCTTCCCTTAGGTTTCACTTTAGTGAACGTCAGTAACTGTTTTAGGGTGGAAGGTGTTCCTGAGGCTACTGAGCACTTAAATTATAAAACATAGGATAATTATTAATTAAAACAAGATTAACCACATACTCTGACCATTAAATTACTGCTTTCAGGTATCAATGCTAGCACAATTATTTTAATATTGTGACATCATTATCTATTTTAGAAATCTTCAAGAACATTTTATTATTTTACCATCCCAAACACAAACTCATAAGGCTCTTTTATAACCGTAGAGATCACAACAAGCTGGATAGGAGCTGAAAAACACATTTCCAGGTTCACAATGAGGGTGGAAACTACAGACAGCATTGGAATAATCAAGAGTTTGAGCAATGGATAGCAAAATCTTACTTATTTCACTTGCTGATATAAACAATATTTGAGACTGGGCAAGAAAGCC
>JADRCC010577393.1:1295-37037 GCA_019843855.1 Hylomyscus alleni
CCATGTGCCATGGTTCTTTCTCCTAGCATAAATATACATATATACATGTGTGTGTACATATATGTATATATGTATATTTATGCTAGGAGAAAGAACCATGGCACATGGCACAGTTACAATTGAGTGCCCCCTATGGTATTAAGTAGTCGGGCTGGTGGGGGCATGTCTAAGAAGGTTCTGTATCTCCCTTAAATAAAGAAGACTACTCTACTATCTCTAATACATTTTCAATAATTCCTTTTTTGCTATTTAATATGCAGTCCACACTAAAAGGCCTCATTTGTCTAAAATAATTCTTTATAGTTGGCATGTTCATTCAGAATTTAACCAATGACTGCTTATGGTATTTGATTACATGTGTAAATTTACTTAAATCTTCTCTTGATCTAGAATTGTCTAGATCTAGAACTGTATTTTTTTCTTTTAATGATCTAATGATTGACTTGTTGAAGGAAGAGGAGAAGAATGGTCCAAATTCGGTATCTGTTTGCTTTGGTTATCACTTAGCTAGTTTTTATACTTAATATATTTTTTACAGACTGAGAGTTAGATTTTAAACTTGATTAGATTCCAAATTAATTTATTTTAGGAATTTCATTATTGGCATTGTGTCAGTAGCCTCTCACATTTGGAGGGTAACAATGTTTATGGAAGATAAAGTTGATAAGGGGTGTAGTCACTCTGATGCTTTGCCTCAATGACCCCTTTCTGAGAGGAATTATGCAGCTCTTTCCTTTCTACCCTGCTATCTCAGTACTGGTGGTTAATTAACTATGGATTCCTAAGAGCTAGGGATGTGCCTCAGTGACAGAAGTCTTACCTAGCATGTACAAAGCCCTGAGTTTGATCTTCAACACACCCCATGTGCACACACATGCCCACATATGCACTCACATGCAAACATGCACACACAGAGAACAAAAAAAAAGTAAATTAGGTTTCTAGAAGCAAGCTGAAAAACAGCAGCTCACATCTATCATCTAAGCTGGCTCCTATAAATGATTTAGAGAGCAGTGTGCCATTTCATTAGCTTTCGAGAGATCTTTGGAAACTTTAGAGGTGAAATTATTCTAAATTGTCTGTCAGTGGAGCATTGAGCCTAACCAAAGATGGACCAGAGAAACTGAGAGATTGGTCAGTCCACATGGTGCAGATTCTTTTTAATTTCCACAATAAAGTTTTATTTATAGGTTTCCATGTCTGTAAGTAGAGGAGGAACAGGCCATGTCTAAAGTCTTCTTCAGTTTCCTGTGTCTGTAGGTTTATGTTCTACATTCAGGGAGCCTGGGCTAGCTGTTCTTGTCGGTGAGGACTGTTGCTGTGTACCGGGAATCAGTTTGTACCCAACAAGCTCCACCTTTTAGCAGTGGGAAGATAATCTTCTAGATTCTGTCATTGTGTTACAATTGGAGGCGTGTGATCAGACATTCACTCTGGACTATTATTCCTTTCCAAAGAGTGGGGAATTGTAGAAAGGGAATGGGAGTAATACAAGAAAGACACAACGCCATCTGAGGAAGGCAACATGTAAATATGAGGAGTACCTTGGTTCCATGTCTTCACTAAGCCCCATGCTCTCACAGACTTGCACGACAAGGACACAGCACACCAGAATAAGGACACAAAACTCAGTCTTTGAACCTGCAACTGGATGAAAATCTAAGGAGTGTTTATAAGGACAGAGGGGACTTGTTGAAAGAACTCACATCTCAATAAACACTTAAAAGTTTCTTATATGAGAAAACAGAAAAGTCAGGGTCTTTCTGGATGATCCCAAGACACAGAACATAGAAAGGGCCAAAGGATGGGAAATTGAGGTGGCTGAATTCAGGTCAAGATCAATTCTAGCCCTATGACATAGCTAGATGTCTATCCTACTGGTGATAGCCTCACTACAGAAAAGTGTTCAAGTTGAATCTGGATCCCTGGCTACAGGAAATTCCCAGATCTGAATTCAGGAGCCAGACTGGACTGTGTAGGTAGAATTGCCAATGATGTAATCTATTCATATTTATCTTCAACCCTACTATCACCATAAAGTTTTCACTCAAAACTTCCTTGAATAGAAATTTTCCCTTGTTCTCATTCTATAGCACATTCGTCATTTCGTTCATACATTATGGTGGCTCAAATTAACCTTTAATTATATGTAACATCTAGACGTGAGTCCTCCTGTTCCATGTATATTGCCACCACATCCCTCTCCCTCTGTGTGGATATGTGCTTCTTTGGATTCGGGGACTGTACAGCATGCTTTTCTTTTATATCTCCCATGCTCCTGCATTTGTGATAGAACACATGGCTGTGTTCAATAAATGCATGTTGATATAGATTGAATTGATGTTCAGGGACATTCACAAGACAGCGAAACTCTAAAGAAGAAAAAATAGCTTCATTTCCATCAGGACTTTCTTTAAGACTTTCTTAGCTACTCAATGTATCCAGTTGGCTTTGACCTCCATCCATTCTCTCCTCTTGTCCACATCTTCCTCCTCTCCACCTATGCCAGCTTAAGAAAAATAGCTGTTCGGGTTTTTATTTTCCCTCTTGTCAGTCCTTCTATTTTAGGAGGAAGTGGGAGATTTTGACATAAGAAACTTTTGCTGAGGTAACCGAGATAAAAATTATGTTTTACTGCCTGTTACTGTTAAGATATGAATGAGGTAAAGTGAAATAACTCATGAATGCCTACACACAACTGCACACATGCACAGAGGATTCTGAAGGTGTGATTTGCGTCTTGCCAGGTGATCTGGCCATGTGATCTTCTATAAGATATATTTGCCTCTGTCAATCTGACAGAGCCCACCTGACCTCACAAAGGTGGCAAGGGCATGAGAAAGTGGATGCGAAAGCAGTATATAGATTGCAAACTATATGGATATCAAACAACTTTTAAAGAGATTTCTTTGTTTTATTAATGTGTGTGTGCATAAGACAGAAAGAGAGAGAGAGAAAGAGAGAGAGAGAAAGAGAGAGAGCAAGAGAGAGAATGGAGAAGAAACCAGAAGAAAACATTGGATCTACCAGAGTTAAATGGTGGTTGTGAGCTGCCCAATATTGGTTCTAGGAACTGAACCCAGGTCTTCTGCAAGAGTACAAAGCACTTCCATCTGATGACCTATTTTTCCAGCAACTCAAACATGTCTTCTAGTACTATGTCAAGAGCATGCAAGTTGCTGTTTCTTCTCCTGTGAAAGACTTTCCATGGGCAAATTGAGAGCAGCTAATCTTCTGCAGATGACTGGAATATTCTTTTTTTTTTTTCCTTAGTGTATTAAGGGAAGAATGAATCCCCTAGCAAAATGGAAATCAAATGATCTTCTCATGTATTTCATGTTCAGAGAGAGCAGTAGTCATTACATTTGTAAACCTGGATCTCAGTGCACAGAAACCATGCAAGATCAACTATATCTATGTGTTTCTAATGAGCAGAATTCTCACTGAGAATTTAAGTGTGCATGCTTTCATTTTCTGTTCTTATTTCTAATGTCTTCCAATTATAAGAAAAAGTTCCAAGGCTGATAACTTGTTCTTAAAATATTATTTTCCTACATAGCCATGTGTGTGTGTGTGTGTGTGTGTGTGTGTGTGTGTGTGTGTGTATGAAATTTGAAGAGTTCTAGATGAAATGCTTGATGTAATTTACTAATGCATTCTGAAATAAAGGTATCACATCAGTAGCAGATGCATCATACAAGTGAAAAATATTAAATTACTGTAATGTGAGACTCCTATAAAAAGAGAAATATGTGAGGTAGCGTTTAATTTGGAATTTTACTTTCTTTGGATTATTTCAATCACACATAATGAGCAATAGTATTTTATGAATATCTTCTACAATTTGTTCATTTAATTTACAACCAACTATAGATATTAAATTCTACCACCCGTATGTACAATTTCTGGCATCCCCAGTCTCTCCCAGTGACAGTCACTGATGATATGTTAAGACTAGCTCAGGATAAGAAACGATCCTGAGCAGAGTGAAGGCCTGTTGCCGTGGATAGGCCTCAGATGGTAGGACCTGATGTTAGGTTTATGGTTCCAGAGTGAGAACTGGGAGTATGGTGCATAAAACCAAAAGCCTCTCATCCATTGGCTTTTATCTCTCTTACTCTCAGCTGAGACATCCTCACCTGTGCCGTGTGGTTTGTTTCACCTGTCTGCTACCTTGGATTCATAACTTAGCCCTTTGGGTCCTACCAAACTAGAGTTTAAAGACAAAGACTACTTGCACAGAGCCCCGAGAATTACTATATTCTTCAGTTGAGCTTTTTCTGGAATCTTGAAAAAAATGTGCTTCATTCTTCTCAAAAATTATCTGAAACCAATACCTGCTCTATCACAACATCAGAGACACACAGCATACTGCACTATCATTGGCCCTCTGGTCCCTCAATGCCAATGAGACTCCCCTTCACCTTTGTGGAGAAAAAGTATATAAATGTACCTAATTCCTTTATTAACTCAGCTCTTCACATCCCCCTGCTAAAGATTATTATTATCCCCTTATTCAGGTTTTATGTAGAACTGTGTCCTTTACAAGGCAGACATTTTTCTTCCAAGTGGATTTACGGATGGACCCATGTTGCATCCCTGATAGTAAAGTAGACCTGTTGCCTACATATCCAGGTTCACATCACATCTGTTATCTTGGAAAATGCTCCTACCTTTGCCTTCCCAGTAAATGGGGTGGAGTCCATAAACTCATTTTTTTTCTGTTGCTAGATTCTGCTGTTTCTACATCAGACTATAAGGCATGATCAATTTTATATAGTCTACTCTATAACACTTCAAAGAGAAGTTAGTATGAGACCTTGAATCTCCTTTTCCTCAAGGTACCTTTTCTATTCTACTCTTCATGGCATTTTATTTACTCTCTGAGAAGGACTTTAGTTCAAAATATGTAAATGAGTATACATGATGGAAAATCAATTATCTGAATTTAAATAATTTAAATCTCTATAGAATTACAAACTAAAGCCCATTCATTACAGGAACAATACAGAACTGTACTCACTAGTAACTGCACTACAAATGATATTGGAAAAGTCTGACTAACAGCTAGAGACTCTGTTTTACAGATGTCCATCATTTCATATCACCTCTGACACTGTCTGTATGGCTATGAGAAAGCTCATCTCTTTAAGTTTTATTCTTAGCATCTCTAAAACAAAGGAAGTGGTCTACCTGATACAGAAAGACCCTTAGCTCTCTCACATATAATGGTGGGATTTAATTTAAAATCTAAACAGTTGCAGTAAAGAAAGTGATCAATTAGAAAGTTCAGTTATTCTGAATTAAGGTTAAAGCCTAACATTGATATTTCAATGGAGCTGAAATTACCACTGCTGTATATTACTGCCGGCTTGCTTCAAGAGTAGTATGGTAACACAGGGCCTAAAAGACAAATATGTGCTCTCATTCTTGGAGGTACATCCTCTATTACCACAGTTGTAAAGTTAAGAGCTCATATAAATATCTTCAGACTAGGAAATTCAAGGTTGTCCATATACTTTCAGCAAATTACTCAACGTATTCAAGATGCTGTGCTTTCAACTAAGAGTGGGCATAGTTACAATGATCACATCTTTCAAGAAGTTTTGAGATTTGTAATGTACGAGAGAACAATTAGGAAATACTGGATGCTAATCCAATTCAGGAAGTGTAAATAACTCCTAAACATCAAGGGCATGGTCATTATTATCTACTGCAAAGTCTGCAGGCTGGGTGTTGACACAAGCTCATGTGGGTGACATTTTATATCGACCTATGCTTTGCAAAGCATAGTAGTAAATTTGAGGGGTGTTGGAACCATTAATTACGTGCTCTGTGTAAAGGTGTGGCCACTCATCTGCAGGTGGCCTATGATATGCAGAAAAGCTAATCCAATACGAAAGAGTTTGCTGTTATTTGTTTGTTAATTTGACTGTTTTTTAGAATGTATTGTGATTATTCCGACTCCCACTGCCTCTTTCTAGAACCCGCCCCCCAACTCCTGATGATCACTTTCTTCCTGTGTCCTGCTTCCTTCTGCTTGCACATCTTGTGCTGGTGGTCACAGATGCTATATGTTTCTTACGGCAGTGGACAATCCATCTCACAGCATTTATTTTAATCTTCTGGCTCATTTTGTCTTCCCATCACCTCTTCAGCAATGTCCCAAGACTCCGAGTTGGTAAAATAGATGTCCCCTTTAGGGCTGTGCACTCAGTGATCCACTGATCCACATCACTTACTAAATGAAACTTAATAAAGACTCAAGAGTTGTATTAGTATATGGGCATAAACATAGGACTTTAGAAGTCATTTTAATGCCATGGCCATTAGCAAAGCATTAGTAGTAGGTTCCTTTTGTGACCTGTGACTTGCCTAGCAACTGTTCATTTGTTTGTTTGTTTATTTGTTTGTTCCTACCATTTCTATAGTACCAGAAACAATTTCCTTCTATGGAGTAGGCTTTAGGTGCTAGCAGGGCATGACTGGTTATCACCGACATAGTCACACCACTGTTACATCAGTAAGCATATCTTCTTTGTTAGAGAGGCACTATAAAAAGTATACAGAGACCAAAGCTAGGTCAGATCATTGGTTTGTTTTGTTTCTTTGTTTTAAGATGTTAGAAATGTAGACTAGTAGCTTCAATTTCTCAAGAGTTTGATATTGACAACCAGTTATAATTTAAAATACTATATGGAACCACAAGATATATGTCATCCAAAATATACCTTTTGATCAGATTTGTCCGGGTCATTACCAATTTCCCATCTGATCCATGCTTTAGCTATCATCATAACTCAGATACTCACTAAGTGCACATAGGAGACTTCCCAGTCACCGAGGACAACTTCCCCTCCTTAGTGGTAAAGATCACAAGAGATTTAATTTGAGAGTCAGGCAGGTAAAGTTAGGCAGCTTTGCAGAAATGTGGAATGACAGTTCTAAGAAATATAAAATCAGAATGGGTGAGCAAATTTGCATACCATTTATCACTCAGAAAGGGAGTCTGTGGATGTCTGAAGAAGTGGTTACAAAAACAATGGCTGGTAACATACAGATAGATTCTATTTAGGAGTCCAGCAGCAGATTCCAGTGTGATATCTCTAAGAAGCACAAACTTTCATTGTCCATATACTAAACACTGATCAGTGTCTTATCATCTTTGAGTGTTCCACAGGGCTGAGCATAACTTGGACAGATATCCCCTTAAGTCTTTCTGGATTCCTGGGATCATAGTCTGATGTTGCTTGGAGTGAAAAGCAGTTGTTTTGTCTCGCAAATCTGTCTGAAAAAAAAAAAAAAATCTCCGATGTTTTTCTTCTCTATTCATGGGCATGTTAATGACTGAGTCAAACAACACCCCAACCCATTTGCAATTACCCAAGAGGAAAACAGAACAACAATAAAGCAACCAGCTAGTAAAGATTCCAAGAAACAAGGAAAAACCAATCTGTCTCTGGCATGGCGGAGATAAAGTTAAACTTGGAAGTGCATTTTCTTTTTTTTTCCTCTTCAGAGCTAGCAAGAGAACTACCCTGGAAGCCAGAAGACAGGTGCTCCCAGAATCCCGATAGATGCCTGACAGGCCCACATTCATCATTTAGTTCGCCATGAGAAATGGTGATCGGAGACTGATGTTATCAAACTGCTTAATCCCACTCTCATCACACTGCCTTTTCCTGAACCTTGCTACACAATGTTCTGGAAGAGAGATGGTCATTACGTTCGCCTCTGATGGCAGTTTCTGATCACCAGCAACCAGGCTATGTCTTGAGAAGGCTTGGGAAGTAAAATGTGTTTTCAGGGTAGCTCATCCCTTTATCTTTTGATTTTTTTTTCCGGCATTCACTTGCTTTTATTTATTATCTTCTGGATTATTTATTCAACAACTATTCACTGATTCCTTTCTCTAGTCAATCACAGTTCTATACTCTGAAAGCTTACTGTGAATCACACAGACTTGAAAGATTGATGCTTGAATAAATGCACAGGCGCTATAGTTCCTGCCTCAAAGGTTTCCAGTTCTTCCCAGGGCAGAAGATAGACCAGGAAAGATATTAACGCATTTCATGATGGCTAGCAATTGGACAGATGAAGGCATTTCATAATGAGAGCTTTATAGGGACACCAATATTCTCTGAAAGGGTCACAGAACACTTCTAAATGGAAAGGAATTTTGGGAGGTTGTATGGAGGTTGAAGTAGTTCGTAGTCCTTGACCAAAAGTTAGTGAGTGAGAACATGGGCGAAAAGAGGAATGAGGGAGGGGGATGAGAGAAAAGTTAGTGATGGAAAGGCTGGAGAATATCAGTTTGTGAAGACTGAGCCTGAGCCCTTGTCCTGTACTGGGGTAAATGGCATCCCCAGCCTTTGAAATGCAGCCGAGTGGAATCAGTGAGCTCTGGGTTCTGTGAAGACAATGTTCCTCTCAAAGAAAAGCGCACACATGTGTGCACAGAAACACATGCACATGCATACTCCCCCTCCACCCAAAGATACACATGACCATCAAGTTTAATTATGGCTGAAATTTTCCTTGTGGAATCCCAAAAGTGAAGCAAAATGTTAGGGAATTTTTTTTCAAGGGAATGGCTTTTCCTTCTAGGCTATGAAGTTGTACCTCTTGTCTCCTCTGTCAGTCAAGTCTAGCTTATCAAATGATAAACATTTCAGGTATGCACTTAAAAATTACTATTGTCATAATAAGCATATTGTTGAATTAATAAACAGTCTTTATTAGTGGTGGCATTGCTAATGAGCCTTCTATTAACTTATGTATACAGTCTTGCTCAAACTTTAATATAAAGACTTAGGCTAAAGAAGCAAGTTTGTGGCAAAAAATTTTAGTTTGGTTTATACAGTAAGATATTTGGTATAGGTTATGAATTAACATTAATAATTCACTTCATAAATTAAAGCCTATATTAGAATTATTAGGAAATTTAGAAGCATATGATATAAATACTTTATAAAATTATCATTTTTACTGATATAAAATATGTAAATTAGTTTACTTAAAATAATCTGACATCCTATTGGATATGTTCAAGCAAATAGCACATAGTTGGTTCTTTCCTCTCCAGCCACAGCCATAATCCTGATTACTTTCTTATTATATTACAAACCATGGCTCCAAGCCCCAAGGAAAAAACAGTCTGCTCTAGTGGCCGTCCAAGATCATTTTTGTCATCTTAAAAGGATGTGTGCTTTGTAGGATAAATCAAATAAATGAGTTCTCATTTGGAAGTCCATCTGGTGTGCTGAAGAAGAAACCAGGCAAGAATCAGGCCCTCCTTGGCTTTCCCCATGCGACCTTGAATGGGTCCGTTACTCTTCACAGCAGCACATGCCGTAAGTATTTTACAGAGTCAAGGATGTTTCACAGACAAAGGTGCCATGCTCTAGAGAGTACCAGAAGACTGAGCTTTCTGTGAATGCTAGAGGGTTCTTAATGACAAGTGGGGTGCTCACCATACTGTTCCCCACTCCACTTCCTCTCCTGCCCCTCAATTATTCACTCTTCCCATTTCCATCATTCCTAGGTACATTCTCAGCTGCAAGCGCTCTTCTTCACTGACTTCGATAATCTAAATTTATCATCTTTATTTGAATAATCCTAATTTACTGAGCCCTTAGTATGGTCCACGCAGAGTTCTAAATGATTCCCATATACCAAGCTGTTTATCTTTACAAAAGTCCCATAGATGACATATATGATCACCTACAATAAATGGAAAAGACACTAAACAAAAAGTCTTTAATTAATTTGCATACAGTTGTATGTAAGGCAGCACCTTATCAGAAGTGGCCTGATTTAGCACATTGCTTTTGTTGGTTATAGTCTCTGATGCTCCCTAGAGTAAGTGTTGATCAGAGTATTCTGATAGCTCATTGCAATGTGCACATTTCTTAACTTTCTTTGCTACTCTCTTTATCTATCCGTGAGAGAACAGAATCTGATTTGTTGGTTTATGTGCATAGGATGGTCATTGTTTGACACATGGAAGGAAGGGCCTTATAATGTTTAAATGGACACACAACTTGTTTCTAGAAGAATGATGAAACTGTGTATATTTCACCTTCCTAGCTCAATGAGCAAATTTCAGAGTGGTGCCCATTAAGTATCTGATTTCCAAGAGCTGTATTCAATGTATTGTAAAGAAACCACTTTTTCCTCTGTGGTTGGAATTCATGTCTGTTCTAGGTAGTTTGTATTGCCAAGTTTACACTGCCTGGGAAGAAAGAGCCTTAATTAAAGAATTGTATCAATCAGATTGGTCTGTGAGAGGCTGTCTTGACTATTGATCAAGGAGAGCAGCTCACTTGGCCTTTACCTTTCATACACAGGTAGACTTCTGCTACATAAAGAAGGTAGCTGAGTCTAAATATTTTAGCAAGCCAGTAAGCACCTTCCTCCAAGGTCCCTGCATTTGCTCCGGTCTTGAGTCCCTACCTTGACTTCCTTCAACGATCATTTGTGACCTGCAGGTGTAAATTAAAGTTAGCCCTTTATTCCCTAAGTTGAGTTTTGTTAGACTGTTTATCACAATATCAAAAAACAAATTAAGACAACTTTCTTCTACATAATCTTGATGGATCTGTGTTTTTCCCAATAGAATGTCATTGAAAGCCCTCTAAGCAATTGTCTCTTGGTGACCAATTTTTTATCTGACTAAAATCCAAGTATACTATATGACATCAGAATAAAACAGCTTAATTAAAATTAGGAGGTGAATGACATCAGAATTAAGCTGTTTAATTCATATAAAAGTCAATTTTTATATTCTTTATTTTTAAATTTGAGATATTAAAATGAAAAACTTATAGTAAGTAAAAGTCAGCGAACGCTGCTCAATTAAATGATTTTTTTTTCTAGTAGTTCTTATTTATTAATGGATTTACTTTTCTGTATTAATAGATTAGTTACACAGGAACTACTATCATTGATTAAGGAACAATGTACATTAATTAGTCTTTTACTTGGATAGAACAGTCCAACACTGGAATTACCTTTTTTTCTAATATAGCCCATGTTGCTGTGCAATCTACTTTTTTTCTCACTGAGCATATTATTATAAGTCTTGACAATGTATGTTCAATGCCCTAAACCCTTATTTTGTTGAATTATTTTGTCACTTTAGGGAATTTTTGATTACTTAGATTGGAGAATTCCATAAGTGTATAAGAAAATGAGAGAAGAAAAATTGAAGGATCATCAAACAAATTAAATGTATCCAATGTCTGTTTAGAGTCTTGTTGAGACTCCAGAAAATATTTAAATGAGCAAAAGACAGACATATTCCTAAAAACCTTATATTCTACAATATAATTGATGTATGTCCTTAAATATTAAGCTTAGTGATTTAGAGTTGGAGTGTAGGCAAGATATTCTGTAGTACTTCCTTGAACTGAGCAAAATAATGACTAAAACTGAAAACTTACTACAGAATTCTAGAAATATAATGAAAATGAATATTAATCTTGTCACCTTGATATGATCTACAATAGATCATCTACAATAGTCACTAAGCATACCCGGGAGGGATTATTTAGATTAGGCTGGCCCTGTCCATCATTGTGGAGATTATCTTGATTCTTACTCAATGTAGGAAGACTCAAGACCTCCCTGAAATTGGGTACTGAACTGCATGGGAGAAAGAAGGCTGAGCACCAGAATTTACTGCTCTTCATTCCTGACTGTATATACTTACTCTAGCCATCATACTTGCCCAGCCATCCTAACAGTCTCCCAGAACTGTTAGGAGACTAAATCTTTTACTTCTTTAGAGTAATTAGGGGTGAGGTCAGGTTATATTCTGACAGCAATGAGAAAAGTAACCAATATGGTATAAAAGTTATTTGTTACAGGAAAGGTTTTTGTTATCACCAGAACTTAATAAGTAGACAGAAGCTTTATTTTCATGGACATGAAGGTAAAAGAGTAGAAATGAGGATGTGGAGCCCAGAGAGGGCAATGCTATTCCATTAAGTCAAGAGTCTGGCTGGACTCACAACTCCCTGTAGGGGAAAGTATCTCACTTATTCCCTTGCTGGAAGTACAGCCTTGTATTTATCACCCTACATCCGCCACTTTTCTGGACATAGTTAATTCATCCAGTAATACTCTTTTCCCAAAAGGCCAGTCAGTCTACATCCAGGTTATGGATTGCCTTGGTGTGCAATGATGAGATAAGTCAATCAAAGTCTTTCTCTCTCAAAGTTCAACTGGCATACACCAGGTAAGGACAGTTATACACAGAAATTGAAACTAAAAAGAAATGGCAGGATGGAAATGTATAGTAGGGGTCAATGGAATTAGAGTATATCAGCCAGATATATTGTGACCAAAATTATGATAGAATAAATAAATATTTATGGCTTTTATGTCAAACTAGAAACTGGTGCTATATCAATTTGTGTTCTCCCAAACACAAACACAAAGCTAAAACTTATTTGGAGATGATTTATTTGGTTTGAAGCAATAAAAAACAGTCACTTTAAAGATACATCACCGAGTAGCAGGGACATATTTTCATGGAAACTTCTTGGGAAATGTAAGTAATGTCTATAAGAACTGTCCATTTAGAGAATGGGGGGGGGAGAGTGGAATAGAAACAATTTAAGGTACCTTCTTAGCAAATAGTGAATGCAGCCAAAGAAAATTTCTGCTAGTATCTTAGCTCTTAGGAGAAGTTCTATATAAGACAGTGAACATGTTCCATTTGTTCAGCTGTAATCTTAATGTAAACACAAACAACACTTGGTACATGGAAAAGAACACATTGGCCAGATTAATAAATACCAAGTATTAATTTGACTAAACCAAGTATTAGTTTGACCGTCAGAATAGTAACTGCTTTTAGAGTAATGACACTATCAATTAAGGTTATGTGACTAGCAATGGTTCACTTCTGGTCATGAGTCTTCAGGACTTTCAGAGATTTAACAAATGAGGCAAAGGATGCTAGGTTATGGACTACACTCTTACAATTTTTATGTCTTAAGAATGGCATCAATCCTAATTGTTTTCAAGAGTGGATTGTCTACTTTGTTTTACTGTTCTGGTGAAGTGATGTTTGTGGAAAATGGTTCAAGGAATCTATTGACTTTTTTTTTAGCATAATAGATCTTAAAACAATTGTGAATATTCTACATCAAAGTATATGCATCTTTATTATGCACTAGGGAGCTAGCTATAGGAGTTGCATAGTTCTGTGTTTTGCCCCCTCTCAAGTTCCTTTTCTTTGAAAATTGGAACTCTGTATTTACTAGTCAAGTACTAAAATTATTTCATTTGTAGGGGATGGAAAGATGGCTTAAAGGTTAAGAATTCAAACTACTTTTATACAAGACCCAAGTTCAATTCCCTGTACCCACATCAGACAATTCACAACCACTTGTACTTCCAGCTCTAGGGGATTCAATGTCCTCTTGTGGCCTACAAGAGAATGTGTACTTAACATGCCCAAACACGCACACATACACATAATTAAAAATAAAAATGAATTATTTTTGATGCATAAGTGCTTTTCTATGGGAATATGGATAGTGTTTTCTCACCTAGAATCTACCAAGCTCTGATTGTAATTTTTGGCCAGTACAATTATGTAGGGACACATTTTAAAGGCAATCATATTTTGAACCAGTCACAAAAGTTAGTGTGCTGCACAGGTCTTTGACAAAAGAAGCTGGTCTTCATCTATGGAAGATATATACATGTATACACACATATACATATATATGTCCCAGGTATCTCAGAGACAGCATGATTCACAGATCTTAACCCATTCATCTAAATAACCCTATACTAGTCTTAGGTCCCAATTCATCTTCATCAGGCCATGTTTCTAATAGAACACTATGTACTATACATCTCAGTTCCTTCCTATCCTTATAAAATTTAAAATTAAATTTCAGTCGGGAGTTTGAGCATTCTTAGACTCTAGCCATATGAGGCCAAGGGTACTTGAATCCTGCATGGACATATTCTTGCTTTAGTCCTGTCACTTGAGTTGATTGATATCCTTGGTCAAAATAAATGTAAGGGAGCTAAAATTTGTACTGACTTCATAAGACACATTTCAAATATATGCCAGAATTGTCCACTGAAATGATGTGTGTCTCAGAGTGGTCAACTGAAAAGATGAGGAAAAAGACCTTTAGTCTAATGGTTCTCATTTCCAATTAGCTATCAGTCTTCTCCATGAGTATGAAAAGCCTTGTTCATTCTAGTCACACAAGTGCTCTACCTGAGCAAGTCCTGTCTGGTGATATTCATATCCTAGCAGCAGTTGAGTGAACACAAAAAAATGCAGGCCCTTGAAATGCACTTGGTTCAGGACACTGTGAGTGTGAATTGATTCAGAACTCTTCTGGGAATTTCCACTGCATCTACAACTGACACCAGAGAGAACGTCAAAGAGATGTTAGGTGAGGCATGTGCAATCTCTGATACCACGGGCAAAGTAATTCCTCAATGATGTGGACTCAAGATCCTCTCATTTGCTTAGCAACCATCCCCAAAATGGTCCTCTTAATACATGAAAGAGATCTCTTCTGTCATTCAAGGGGGATCAGAAAGGGAAAATAATAATGGAACACCTTTTCCTCCTAGAACAGAAGTTGGTTTAATGCCCATCAGTCAGAACATGGTCATACCTTACTGTCTATTGCATAAGCAAGAGTATAAATTCTATTATATTCTGAGTTTTTGAATACCTGTTAGAAACCAAACCTTGTGTTTACATACAACTTATCTTTGAGGTTAAAGCTTACAAGTATATGGAGGACTTTGGTTGCATTTTGTTTTGGTTTGGTTTTTTTGGTGTTGTTGTTGTTGTTTCAAACAATGAGTAGAAGGTGTTCCTCTTATTTAACATGGAGGCTCAATGACTTGCAATAGCCAGAAGATATTAAAACAATAAATAGGATCTGTATGAATTTTTAATGTTGTGAAGAATGGCTAGGTAGGTAGGAAAAGAAAAGTTGATGTCTCTCATCTACATTTTCATATACATATTCAGTTATAATAGACCTGAATATTTGAGGTGTATTCCTCCTTGCTTAATTAAAAAAGACCTTAGTATCTCATTCAAATCTCTTTATATAATTCACTTTATATTATTTAAATAATGTAAAATAAAGTTTTATTTTGCTTTTTTAATAATAAATTTAGGGTATTAATGATTTTTGTAAAAATGTTTACATAAATAAAGTATGCTTACAATTTCAGGAACGTGTAGAAAGTTTAATAAAATGTGCTATGTAAAACATGGGTCTCTGGGCAGATGAGGCTAAGAGATGCAATTACAGAAGGAACAAACAGATGCTGTAGACATGGAGCCAATTCTTCCTACAGAAGCATGGCAAGGAAGCTAGAGAAGTAGAAATAGTGACTAAGTTTAGACATCAGTCACCAGACTTGCTGGTGAGTGACAGCGGTCTTAGTCCTGGGGAGGTTGAAGCAAGAGGATTGCTACAAGTTTTAAGTTAGCCTAGGTTAACGATAACAAAGATCAAAACAGCTAGAACTATATTCTGGATCTTGTCTCAAACAGCAGCAGCAACAGCAACAGCAGCAGCAGCAGCAACAACAACAATAACAACAGCAACAACAACAAACCACACATAAGTAGAAGTTATGAGATTAAGTTTTATGGTAAGTATATTAAAATTCAGCTTTTTGTATATAAACAACAAGACAGATATAGTGGCAGTCGCCAGACTCTGAAATGGAACACTACAGTGAATACTCAAGTTCCAGCTGCTGAAATCTCCCAAGTATGCCTCAATTCTCGCAGCTTCCAGTATCCCACACCTCTAACTTGAGACCCTCTCACTTGCCTTCTGCTTGCTCACAGCTCTTTCCCATTTCCCTTTATTCCTTTGAACTTGAGGTTATACCAGCACACTTGTATTCAATCAGATCACAGCACTGATGGGTCTTGCGGGGAAGTGGTGGAAATATCTCCAGATTTTCACACTGGTGGTGAGAGACTGGCACAGAATGCTCCATGAATGAAGCTGTCACTAGTCAAAGTTTTGAGAGACAAGAATGTCCCTTGGATTAGCCCAATCAAAGAATGCTGTGCGGATGCTAATTTTTCTTGTGCCCTTTGTCACACTCAAATTTCACTTATTGTCCTAGTTGATTTCTGAGTCCTTTGATATTCCACTGGCTTTCTTTTCCTTTTCTCTTGGAAAAGGAAGAAATTCCTTTTTATATTTTATTCTAAGTCCTTCATGATTTCAGGAGTGCCACTTCAACCCCATTCCTCATTGGGCATCTGGATAGAATCAAGTAAGTTATTCCCTACTGCTCTGGATATGATCTGTGACAAGCTATCTCAGTGATACAAGTTCTAGACGATTTTCTCTTTCATCTCTCCTCCCCAATGTGGTAAGAGACTGGGTTTGACAGTAAACATAGAAAGTAGAACACTTCACTCTCTTGTACCCAGGTGGCTCAGAGTGGAGGAGAAAGGCACTCATATCAACTTTGACTGAAAAAACAGCTTAGACATTGTGACATGCTATAAAATCATAGACAAAGATGGCTTTGGCTTTGTCTAGGGACCCTGGGTTACATATAGAAACATTTGGGATAAAGCTTATAAGATGAATAGATAAAGAGACAATTAAAGAAACAAGGTAGAAAGAACTGACAGTATAGAATCAAATTGTTTTATCCATAAGTATAGAAAATTAATAAATGTAGATTATTTGAGAGCATATATAGAGAGAGGGTGAGAAGAGAGAAAAGATGGCATAAAATGAAGGTTAATACGAAGATGGGCTAAGATAGTTACTATTTTTTTGGTTGTGGAGTTTGCACTTTAAACATTTACTCGTTTTTACCCAGTAATGATTATAACGGTGGTAAGAATCATGTTCAGAAAGGTTATTAAATATCACACACTTTGCGAAGTAATATAATTTTCTTAACAATCTATGCAGGACACTCAAAATTGGCAAGTATATATTCAAAGTGAAATTGAAATAAAAATAAAATAACCCACTAGCTGTTGGAAATCTGGAAGAAGGAAATGGTGTGAGGCTAAAGCCAAAAGCTATTGGTATCTGAGTCCTTGTTAAAACTATACCGTGGGCACTGAAGTCAAACAGAGGGTGACATTATTGAAGGAGATTTAGAAGGGAGACTGCAAAGAAAGAAACTGGGAGTTTCCTATAACTGCCTATAAGAAAGACTCAAACTTGAATGAAGCACCAAAACCAAGGTAAGAAAATAATTCCAAAAAACAACTGCTTTAAGCCCAAATTTTGCAAAGAAACTCATTAAGTATACACAAGTACATAACACACACACACACATACACACACACACACACACACACACACACATATGAAAAACTTTAGAATAAGTGAAAATCCAGCAAGCTTACAGATGTCTAGCCTGAAAATGTCCCTTCTGGAAAGCAAGACTGGTGCTCTAAAAAATACTCATAAATCCCACATTTGAAGAAAATATTACTCATCCATGAGTGGAAATGCGGTGGCATTTGAAGGTGGCATAGCCAATACGACTGCATGTGTGAACTGCCTCTACCTAAACCAACACGGTTTCCCACCTAAATGGATAGATTGCCTATTAGAAGGTGCTTGGCCTTCTGTGCCTCAGTTTTCCATCGATAAGTGAGAGAAAATTATACCAATTTCATCAAGGCCATAGGTGAGGATGTGATGAGATAATTGCATTTAAAACACTTAATCTGGTACATAGTGTAGACTCAATAAATAATAGCTATTATGATTATGCTGGAGCGATATGCAAAGGGAGCCGCCACCGCCTGACTTTTCATTAACCACGCAACACTGGGGAGTTTTTGGCAGCAACCACAAAGCAGTTTGTTGGCACACAACCTTTCAATTATCTGCACTACTGATCCCCTCCATTAGCATGGATAAGAAAAAGTGTGCAGCAAAGATAAGCCACGGGGAGGGAAAAAGAACCAGTCCAGCCATAGATCTATATAATTCCCTGTTAGGATTTAGGAGCCATTCTCAGGGCTCCAGACTTATGTCTTCAAAGAGAGGGGCTCACATTCTTTACACGAGCTCCATACCTCGTCTACTTGACCACAATGGATGTTAACTCTTCCTGGTTGTCTCTGTACAGTTACATAACAAATTTCTGCTTAAGAAGACATACCCAAGGGCTTTTTTTCTTCTGGAGGCTGCAATATTCTAGCTCTGGCTTTATTTTTCTATGCTGTTTCTCTGTCTGGCAAGGTTAAGAACTATTTAGGTTATTTGAGAGTCGTTGGAATGGTAATAAAAAGTCACACCTTATTTGACACTGAAGTCTTATTGTGAAATATGGAGGCAGGTTTTATTGTATCTCATTTATTTATTTATTTATTTATTTATTTATTTATTTATTTATTTATTTATTTAACAAGGCTGTAGAGATTTTCCTTAGAAGTGTTATAAATTAGAAGTGGGATAAATTTATTGGTTTTCTTTTTGGCCACTGGAGGGCTCTCATATTTTTCCACTAAGGAAATGGAAACCATGAACATGGCTAAAAACTAGAAATCAAAGATCAAAGTTTAAAGAAAGATCTTCCAGTTTGTGCCCCCAAACTATGTGAGATAGAAATTTGGGAGCAGGTGGGTTTAAGGCTTCAGAGTAGAAATGTTGCCTTTTGAGACAGATGCTAAGGCACTCGAGAGGACTTATCTCGCATTCAAGAAGAGGTTGACTGTGCCCACTTCTTTTATGCTATCAATGTTCTGTTGCCTTTTTTGCTGTCAGTTGCTAATCTCTCAGCATCCTGTCCTTGAAATGGTGTTCCTAGTACAAAATGCTGACTCCTAATATTTTTGGAATCATTCATTTTCTCTTATCAATGCCCTGTCTGCCTTCACTCCAGAGTCTCTCCCTATGATAATTTTCCTAATCACTATACTGTGACTGTACTGTGTTCCATAAATCCTTTTACTTCAGGAGTGGTTACAGAGACACACAGTCATACTCTGTCTCTGTCTCTGTCTCTGTCTCTGTCTCTGTCTCTCTCTCTCTCTCACACACACACATACACACACTCATACACAGAAACACACACACACACACACAGAGAGAGAGAGAGAGAGACAGAGAGAGAGACAGAGAGAGAGAGAGAGAAAGAGTTGTGCTGGCATTGGTGAACTCGGGACAACCATGAAATAGTATCTCTAGCTTGTCTGGCACTTTAGGGGGATATTTGAACAGACCCAGTCCATTGGGTTGAGGGGCTGGGGCAGATGCAGTCCATCTAGAGGGTAAAGGTTGGAACTGTAATCATCTAGGTATATTTTTGTTATGTATTTATATTGGCCATGTTTAGGCATCACAGACTCCATGTCTTGATAAGCCCTCTGGCTTTGTTTGACTTCATTCAAGTTCAACTTCAGCACATAAGCTTTTGCCCTGGATGGTTTTGTGTATGTGGTTCTGTCATAATTGTTCACCTATCCAAGCTGCTATTGAAAGCTCTCATCTGTATGTACAAAGTCTGCCTGTTTCACAGCCACTTCTACTGAACTTCTAAATATATGATAAGACCATTGATAACCCCAGGCCACAAAAGTTTTAAAAGTTCCAATACATTAACAATAAACAATTTAAAAAGACAATAACCATAAAACAACAACAATAATAGTTCATTAAGGATGACAAATGTATCATTTTGCTAGTCTAAGATGAAAATAATAAGCACAGAGTAATAAGATAATAAAGTAAAACATCCTGCTATCTCCTCAACTTGTTCGTAAGTCTAAAACTGTATAAAATTCAAAAGATGACATGAAAGGAATTGGTTGGTTATTGACCTACTATGACTCACTGTAATTTAGGGTCAAAGATGAATGATGGCAGAGTCTGGACTAGAGGCACAGGCACCCTAGAGCTGCTGATGGATATGGAGAGAGGTGCCCATCAGTCCTAGGAGGAAAGGAAAATCACCTCCTTTATTCAGGATAGTGTAGTATTCCCAACATTGTTCCGATTCAGATCATGAGGCTTGCTACTCCCTCCCCAGAGTGTTTCCCTCTGCAGAGCACCAGTCTGTTTTTCTCTGGGATCCGAATCATCAGATTAACTTTCTGGATTTTTGTTGTTGTTGTCATTGTCCTTTGTGTTTGTATTTTTAACCATGTTGCCTCTTTGCTTGAATCCTCATCCCCAACCCCGGCACTACTTCTTTATTTTCACCTCCCTTTTTCTTTTGAAATGTACAGAAATATATCCCCTCTTACAGCCCCTATTTGCTACTGATTAAAGACTACTGTGAGACTATTGGATTTCTGATGATGGAAGCGTCCCAACATTTCATGCCAAGACAGATGACTTAATGGCATTTAGAAGAGTGAATTCTTGTCCTGGGAATCTGTTCTTCTGTTTCCCTGTCAGGCCTGATTCCATTTATGTATTTTCTATCATTCTGGAAATCCATACCATTTTGTATATCTACGTACCATGATCATTTGTCTTGCTAATGTTTGGATTAACAACGCCTTCCAAAGATTCAAACATAGAATACCTTAGTCCCCAGTCCCATGGAATTCAGAGATGAATGGAATCTACAAACTCCAACCTTACCTGTGGATTAATTTGTTGGTGATTTATACCTGAATGGATCACTGAGAGGTAATGAAACTGAAGAAAATGAGATCTAGTTGGAGGAGGTGGGACTTTGAAGACACTTCCTTAGGAGAATATTATTTTGTCCCTAGCTGCTTCCCCCACTCCTTCTATCTCTCTTGCTTTTTTTACTTCTATAAAGTAAGTAGTCTTCTTCACCATAGGCTCCTGGTGCCATAGTGTTCCGCTCCACCATATTCCCAAAACTTGTACAGCCAATCAACTTTGAACCATGAGCCCTCTGATACCATGAGCCAAAATAAAACTCTGTCTTCTTTTAGCTTGATTTCCCCAGTCATTCATCACTGTAATGAGAAGCTGATTAACACAGCTGGGTTCTGTATCCCAATTCCAAACAGAAACTATTGTCATTATTTCTCAAACGATATAGGGCAGCAACTATTTATGTAAAATTTACATTATATTGGGGATAGTTATTTGAGAGGCGATTTAAAGTCTATAGGAGGATATGCACAAGCTATTTGTAAATCCTGTTACCCTCTCAAAATAAGAAGCCTGAGGTTGGGAAGATGGCTCAGCAGCTAAGGGTATGAGCTGTTCTTCCAGAGGACCTAGGTTCAATTCCTAGCACTCACAACCATATGCAACTGCAGTTCTACAGGAACCAGGCACATATGTGGTATGCAAACATACATGCAGACAAAACAACCATAAGTCCACAAAATAAAAATTAAAATAACACAAAGAAAAGAAACCTGAACAGTTGCAGATTTTGCCATCCTGCAGGCTTGAGTAGAGGTTCTACAACCAATCTACCATGAACACCCATCAGCTCTACCTGCCACTTTGATCCACAGTAGCATCCCCTCTCTGTTAACATTGTTGAACGTATTTCAAGTTCAACCTGATTTTTTTCAACCCATCATTCTTTATAAGTCTCTAAACTACGTATTATGCTTAATCAGTACCTACTTTTTCTGTTGGACACATGAGAAACTTCCTGTTTCCTGCTTCCTTTGAAGTTAGGGGTGACCAGGTGACTTGTATAAGCCAATGAAGTCAGACCTGAAAGGATGCAGGACACTTCCTTGTCAGAGCCTTAATTGCTGTTATATAACTTGCTAGGTTTCTCTTCTCCTGCTGTGAAGATCATGGGAACACGTGTTGATTCAGAGGTGTCAGAAGATCAAAGCAGCCTGGAGTGCTGAACCAACACATGGAAGACAGCTGCCTTGGAGACTTGCCCAGACATGCAGGGGGCTATGTATGAGTGAGTAAATTTTGTTGTATTAAAAAGGAAACTAAGATTATGGGTGTGTTTTTAACCACTGGGTAACCTAAAATATCTTGACTATTACAGTTGAAAAGAAATCTCAAGGGCATACTACATTGTTAGTAATTTATGATATCTTAATATATTACCTCTTCTAGAATATTTCCATGGTGATATGTGATCTCAGGAGATAAGAGATCTTTACTGAGAGGAATGATCTACCAATGATGGAGCAGAAGACCCTTGGGCATATTCGAGAAGGTGGCATTTGGGGATAAGACAGCCTTTCCATGCTCTCTAATCATACCAAGATTGTGTCTGGACAGATGTGTACACAAACACATATAAGAAGTACAATTTTAGAAAATGTAGAAGCTGGAAGACTCTTGGTTTCCCTCTAGCCATTTGTAAATGTCAATATGACAATCTCGGCTACTCATTGTGTCATCCACATACCTTCTGTTTTTAATTTTGTATAATTTTACTGTCCTCCTTAACTATATATCTTTTTCCTTTGCATGCTGGGATATAAGTTTTAATGTATAATTTTATTATTATCAGGCATATGGGTGGAAAATAAGAGCATCATAGGTCAAACCCATATCCCCTGGAGAATAGATACACATCACCTTGAGCTCACCATTGGAGGTAAGGACCCATTTAAACATGCTTCCTCAGCAATGTGTCTTCCTCAACAGTTTCCAAAGCGATCTCTTACCTTTGTTCATCCTTATTTTTACATAGAACACAGTAGCGTGTCTTCCAGTGTTCTCCTGGTCCAAGATCCATCTCTAAGTGGTTAGAGTCCAGCAGTTTGTCCCTGGGGCTTTAGATTTGTTCTTTAGAATGTGATGGAAGTGACCTTTCATGGCTTGCAAGGTCAGGTTATGAGAAGCCTGACTTCTTTCTCATCTTCTAGAATCACTCCTTTGAATGCATTCTCAAAAGAAAGCCAAAATGCCATGCAGCCTTTGACCACCCAAGACTATGGTTTTCTCGGGAAGTACAAGAAGACCATGAAAATGACAAGTGCAAACAGGCAGGTGCCTGAGTTGCTGCAGTCTGTACCAGCTCAGTCAGTAGAAGGCACATATACAGGAAAAGGAAAGAAACCCTTCTGCTTCTCCTAGATGACCCTGACCAGCTCCAAACTGCTGTCTCTCAGGAACTACATGAAACCCACCAGGTAAGAATCACCCTGTGAGACAGTTAAACCACATACCTGGCTAAGTGATAATAGACTGCATGAATTTATGTAACTAAGGTTACATAAGGAAGCTCACTTCACCTTGATAAGTATTTGGAGCAGAAACTTGCCTTGTAGGCTCTTCTTCTCCACATGCTGATTTCGTGTTGCTGCTATACTGTTTATTTTCTTAATTAACAATTTATACAATTGGCTCATTGACACCATAATGCTTTGGAGGACTTTTTTCCCCCATTTACGATGAGGACTGTCCCATCTTTGTTTTGTACTTGGGACAAAGAAAGGTGTCAACAACTATTCCTTTATTGATTGCTAAGCTCTTTGAAGTTGGGAACTACATAACTCCCATCAACAAGTCCAGCCTGTCAATGTTTGCTTTCTCCCACAATGCCTCTGTTTATGGCTGACTTCTGAGGGCATTTGCTGTTCATCTGCCTGATAACCTACATGGTCTAACCTGAACAAATCTTTGACTCCCTCTGTAGCCTGTTTTCCACAACTTCCTTCCTTGCATGGTCCACAAGCCCAAGACTTTAGTAGCTAAAGTTTAGCCTAACAGGGCTGGACACATTAATTGGAATAGTTAATCTCCACATTCTATGTAGTAGGAAAGTCCTCCTTCCCTGAGTCCATTAAGAGACCCCTTTAAGCCTTGGTCCCTTTTCTTGGGTTCCTATGACCTCTTGAGTACTTCTCCCTCGGTGTGGTAATGCACTGACTGCTGGGTATTAGGTCTTAGCCAGCAAGCTTTGCAAGATTGGAGACTGTAGCCTCTTTAGCTTTGCCTTACTTGCACACTAAATGGCACGGGCATGTTGATCAATAAATGGGTATGGGGTGATGGAACACGTTTTGCAAGGAAAGAACAATCACGGGTGAGATAAGAAATAAACACTACGGTGAGTCCTTTGTCACCACCAAGGGCTGTTGATGTACCCTGGGCACTCAGCTCCCTGGCTGCTCCTGCCTGTCTCTAGCCTTTCATCTTTCTCCACACAGCCAACAGCCATTCTCTAATCAATGCTGCTGCCTGTCTCAGAACCCTCTCTCTAGTTTGTACTTGTTTTTTTTTTTTTGGACCTGAGATGCCTGAAGCCTCTTCATGTTCAGCCCAAAATAGCTCTGACCTTTCAGCTGCTGTGTCACCTGGCAGCTCATATCTGATTTCCTTTTGCAAGAACCTCGCTCTCTGGCTTTTAGCATTTCTGCCGTCCAGGTTTCTCTTGCTGCTTGCTGGGTCGCTGATTGTATTTTTCCCTGAGAATCTGGTTTCCATGTTTTTTCCCCCTGATTTGAACTCTATCTGACTGTTTATTTCTTTTCCCCCAAGTAGTCAATGGCGCATGATGGGGAGAGAGGGTGGGGCGGGATCAGGGTTGGGAAATAGGAAAGGCTATTGCTCTTTTGTGGCGGAGCCCACCTAAGACCTGGAAAAATAGTGCTGTGGTAGTTCATTCTGCCCCCTTTCCCTCCCAGGACAAACTGTCCCCAGCTGCTTTTTCAGATTTCACACAGGGTAAGGCAAGCGATTTGTTGTACTGCGGGTTTGGGTTATTGGTTTCTTTCTCCTTTGTTCTTTTTATTCTTAGGTTTTTAAAATAAAATTTAATGTAATACATACCCCATGATCATGTGCAAAGCTAAGTCAATCCTTTCAAAGACATTGTTAGGAACTGTCTTTCTCAGGTGCTAGCCACATACTTCAGCTGACATCCTCTACAAAATGGCTTCCGATGGAGAAAGAGAAAGAAGTCTTATATCCTGCCCACTTCCTGTGAGCCTATGAGTCTATCAATGCTTTAATAAAATGCATGGTTCACATATTCAGGGACCAAGGTTGTGACTCAGACTCAAATCTATGATGTCAACATTGTGCAGAACTATGGACGTTACTTTGAAAAAGCATAAATACAACTGAGCATGGGAGGCAGACTGGGAGGACCGTCAGAAGTTTAAGACCAGCCTGGTCTATGCAGAGATTGCCAGCTAGGTTGTGATAGAATCACATCTGATCTAAGTGAAAAAGGCAAATATAATTTCTAGAATACTTGTATGTCCTTGCGACACTATGGGTTTAAAGAAACTATTTGTCCTATGTAGAGAAAACTTTGTCATTTTCTCCCTTATTTAAAATCCAACCTATTCTTCAAGGTGAATCTCTGCTGGCACTTCCTCCATGAAAGGCCACCTTGTGACATAGATGTGCACTCTCACACTCTCTCCACCTTCCTGCAGTTCTACTTTGTATACACTGGGATAGCTGGCAATAAATTTTATATCCAAGTTACCTGTGGAGGCATTGTCTCCTGCTAACTAACAAATGAGGATTTCTCTTCTCCTTTGACTTCTACCAAGGAAAGGATAAAATCTTGGTAACACGTGTTGGCCTGGTTTACTACAATTCTGCTTTCAAAGGGGAGAAAAAAATGCACAAGGTGGTAAGCCTTGTTGACATTCTAAGATTCTCAGGCCATTTTCCTCCACTATTGCTGTTTGGAGGTTAAGGAATGTCCCTTTACACTCTCTTGCGTGCTTCACAATGGAAGATATGGATATGGGGGTGGGATGGGAAAAAGCTAAGAATGGTGCAAGCAACGGAAGATATGGTTACTGCCTTCAATCAGGAAGTTGATATTTTACCCCAATGGGTCTAATTTGTGGCATCTCCCAATGCTAATATTAGCAGTTTTGATTTTAACATGTGATATTTGAGAATACTTAAATACAGACACTATACTAAGTGATCTATAGGTAATAGACAACTTGGCTTTTATGATAATCACGAGAGAGGAGCTGTCTTTATTATGATCATCATGATCATCATGATCACCCAATGGATGAGAGAGATAGGGTTCTGGTCAGAGAGATTAAACAGTTTCCCAAGCTTACATAGCTAACAAATGGCAGGGGTTGACTTTAACTCCATACTAGCCAACGCCAGATTTGTGGTCTTAGGGAACACACTAATTTGTCTTTCTCTGCAGGTAGGGAATCCTTTATTATCCTGTGTCATAGTTCTCTTTGATTGTGAATGGATATAGAAGGTTGTTGGACATGGTTATCATGTAATAAAAGGATTACTACTGAAACTGCCAAAGAGAAGAGTTACTGTGATTACTAACTTAAAAAATGATAATGTATAAGCGACTTCTCATCATCTGGATCACTTCACTTTCTAAACAAACATCTCTACGGTTGTTAACCTGCCTTCAAGGAGGGCACCAGAATCTTCATTAAACAGATGAGGAAACTAAAAGCCAGAGAGACTGAAGAGCTGCATGGAACCCAGCAGTTAATTAGCGATAAGGAGGTGGTGCCTGCGGGGATGCCTTTGAAGCAATCCCACACTGGCTTCCTTGTGGAGAAAAGACGCCATTATGTTAGGGCTCAGTCCCCTCTTCCAATTTAAGGAAAGCCTTTATTTTTATTGTTATTGTCTTTTTTTCTATCTCAAGGCCACTTTGAACCTGGAGATGGTTGTTTACTCTTCTCTAGTCCTAATCTTATTTTTTCAGAATTTTGTAGACAGGGTTGAGTATAAGTGTGTTGAACATCACATTGAAATTTTCTATTTATCCTACTAACTGAACAACTGAAAGACATGACAATCTCTTACTCAACATTGAAAACTCAATCCCTAGTAAATAGAAGGTCAATAAATGCTGAAGCAAACAGCTCTTTCTCCTGTCATTCTCCATGGTTTCACTGAGAGCCTGCCTTCTGTCTCCTGTTATCATTTTATCACCTGCTTTATGTTGTTTTCTAATCTTGGAACTGTAGTGGCACCCACAGTCACTGTCAACCCCGTGGGAGCATTCTGATTCAACGGGTTGGCTAACTCATCCTTAGGAAATAGGAGTCAAAGCAGAGTCTGTTGCCTTGGGAGCAGGGTTGTCTGCCTCCTCTGTACACTTATAGAGCACCAGCTATCATATGCCATCTTAGCAGCACTTGTGTTCAAATTCATTCATTACTGAAGATTAATCAATAATTAAGCATTCTATAGCCACCCAGAGGCCACTTCATGGTGCAGTGGCATATTTATTACGTTATTCAATGAAGGGACTCAGGAGCTCTCTGGTACTGCTCACAGTTCTACTATAAGACGCCTGACTGACAGTCTAGGACTCTCAGCAGCTCCCTACTGGCCCTTCTCCCACGCCTCAACCCGGGCCCTCTGGCAAAGCTGCTGTCTGCACTAGCCCAGACCTCTCAATCTGTCCCTTTTAGACAGTCAGCTCGGGTTCCTCAAGCTGATCTGTGCTGAGGCTGGGATGAAGCCAGACAGCTTGGGAACAGTGCCCTCGGTGGCAACAATGAAGCCTGTAGAGTTGCCCTGGCAGCAGCTGGTACTTGTTGCTCACAGGAGGCACTGCCATCAACGCTCTTTTCCCTGGTGTAACAGGAGGGTATTCCAGTGTGCTTTGAAAAGTGCAAATGGAAATGGATAAGAATGCTGCAGATCGCACAGAGCCAGAGCATCCAAAGTTTCTAGGGGAAGGTTCCCTCAAAATCAGATGGACTTCACAAGTCCACAGAATACACCAGAGTTGGGAGTGGTTTTCTGATGGATTGGCAGTTGTGATTCTGACTGGTTCTAATTGCTGGGTTTTGCCTAACACATTCTATTGCAGGCCACACCTACAGTTTCTAGCTGTAGCTAAATTTTATTTTTAAGAAAAAGCATTGTTTTTCAGGTCCATAGTAGTATTGATCTGCAGTAAAATCTGTACCAACTAAGAGATACGCACCTTCAAGGCTGCCAGGACTTCATGATTTTGTATCTATCCAGGAGAATGAAAAGATTGTTCAGTGCAGGGTTCTCTTTAAATGTCTCCTTCTAGCAACATTTGGATCCTTTCTTCATCCTGTTTAAAAGACGAATGACAGCATAACCAAGGTCTGTTGGGATTTACAAACCCCCTTTATGTACAAGGTTATGCCTATCCTCTGATATGCTGGACCTTTATTTAAGGATGGGCTAATTATCAAAGTTCTCATTGATAAGGACCAAACTGATAGTATTAATGGTGATCATACAACACTAGCTGTTGCTCTTGAAGAGGAGACTGTGTACTCAAGAAGACATTCTTCTCCTTTAGTATAATTCTTGTCATTGCCATGGACACCATGCATGGAGATTTCTCAAGGGATTTGACAAGTCTGGGCTTATCTGTAGAGGACAAGGAAAGGGCACAATTAAATAGCAGTTCAGTGTTTTGTTTGATTTTAAGCAAAACTAGCCATTGTTGGTAGAATGCCTATTAAAGGCCAGTCTTCCTTTGCTCCTTTCATTCACCTACAGCTGAGTTGTAGAGATGAACACTGGACATCCTTTTACTTGGAACTCTCCTGCAGGTGGGAAGTGACAAGCAAATCCTCAGAGTTGACTAGTCTTTGTTTTCCCTTACAGGCAAGATAAAAAAGAGATGGACAACATCTAAAGAGCCACAACTTCTGTTGTCCTCTTGATTCAGCATGGACATATACGTACATAAATATATGGGCACTTACACATATATGAATAAATACAGACACACGCACACACATATATGAATAAATACAGACACACGCATACACACACAGGAGACATCCCACAAAAATATATCCTTTTGGTTTTTGCAAAAGATAAGATTTCCCATGATTCTAATAGATTGTTCATAAATAAGCAAAGTAATTACCTGTTTCAGTTTTTAGGATGTTACATGGACATTGCACAAAGTCTTCTTTTATTATAAAATCCTTAATCCCAACCATGAGACATCATTTCTTAATACCATCAGCTTGCTGTCTCCTGAACTTAGGTGAGCTACTCAAGCCCTAATCCTACCACCACATTCTGTTAGAACTCTTATTTAATATTGCCTTTTGTCCTTCCATTTCTTTACCTCACACAAGCTAAAGCCACTGTCTCTGGGTCCTTCCTCATCTCATCATTCACCTTTCAACTTCTCCTGGTCACACCAACAAACTGGAAATCTCCCAGGACATCCTAAGAAAGCACCATCTTTCTGAGCCTCTCCTCTAGTCTATTACTTAGTGCATTGCTTTTCTTCTTTTTCACATCATCGTTCTCTTGATGCCCAAAGAAGCTCTTTATATCATGAGAATCAGGATGTGGCTTTCCGATGATGGGAAACTCTAAATGCACCCAACTCATGTGAATGAATGGTTTTATACTGAATTGGGCATTCAGTAATCCTTTGTGGTTTTTGTCTTCCTTTTCTTCCTCACTCTTCACAGGAGTAACTATGTTACTAGAGGTCAGAACATTTGGCCAGAAGTGTGTTGGAGTGTCAGTAGGACTCTTCATGATATCCTTGGATGTAATGCCTACAGTTCTGCCCTGACCAGTGTTCACATTATCTCAATATTGTGAGAAAGCTCTCAGACTGTTCTCAGCAAAATCTGCCCTGCTTCTGATGCTTTTCCTGCACATTGTTAGAGTTTAAAGCTGTCTGAGATAAACCATTCACCTAAATGTCTTCTTCTAGACAATGAAACGAGGCCATTCATACCACACCATGCTAGCACCAAAATTACATAGGAGCCTTGTCATCTAGACAAGCATAAGACTTTTCTTTATGCCATGGTAGACATCCGAGAAACCAGGAGTTCCATGATCTGACTTAGGAAACCCTAGACTAGAGCTTGCTTATGCTTATGGCTCACACCCTCAATATTTACTTGATTTTTCGGGGTCCTTGACCATTGTTGGCATTCTCTCTCTTCCCAGTGATGCTAAAAGCAATTAAAGTATCAGATCAGAAGGTATGATCCGCAATTCCTCAATTCATCACCCTATACTTGACTTCCATACTGTGTTCCATCTCTCTTGGGAAAAGGGCCAAGTCAGAGGTAGCTTTCAGGACTGAGACCCAATTAGATTTATCACTAAAAGGGACAAAATATCCCAGGCTACTTAGTGCCAGTTACATGAAAGGGAAAAAAAGATTAACTCTTGATTGAAAAAGTAAGATTTAGATCAAGCAGCTTGCCTGTGAGGTGTCTTCATGCAGAATATACAGCTGTAGCTTCCCACTGACTTAGTCCCATGTTCATGTCTGGAGTCAACTTTGTGTCTTTAGTGCTGATATTATTACAGTCACAGCTATGAGAAAATTAAAGAAAAGGACCAAGGTGTCACCCTCTTCAGTGGGAATGAACATCAGCCACCCTGTCTCAGGCATGGACTCATAGCATGAACCAATTGACTGACACAGACACTTACATAAGCTAAGAATGACAGATAGTTTCTTCCTTTCATCAAATGTGCCATTATCTGAGCACATCTGGCAGTGTCCCAAATGTTCCTCTCTCAGAAGCAGAGTCAGACCTTTGTCTGATAAACTCAGACATTCTTAGAGAAAGGTATAAAGTCAGTTTCCCTTCTGTCAGTTTGGAGA
Organism: Hylomyscus alleni; assembly: GCA_019843855.1. Taxonomy (NCBI): domain Eukaryota; kingdom Metazoa; phylum Chordata; class Mammalia; order Rodentia; family Muridae; genus Hylomyscus; species Hylomyscus alleni. The sequence goes on from JADRCC010577393.1 coordinate 31,785, forward strand.
ACTCTGTAACTCATGTTTTCCAATGCTGGGCTCACCTAGGAAAATGTCCTGAGATGACACTGAGAACTACTTTGGGGTGGGTCATGTGACTTTGCCTGCCTTTTTTTTGCCTGTAGTGTCAATGTCACTCTTAGCTCCCCAGTTTCTGCTATATTGAAGTCAAAAGTTCCTCCCACAAAGAGTAGCAAGGGGCAGATAGCTCCACCTCAACACTACCACCACAGACACCATCATCATCTTGACTGCCAAGAACAAGAGCCAGTGAAGTGTTCACACAACCCAAATACTACAAACATTGCTGTTTGGCCAAGTTATCTATTCCAGTAAGCCCAGGACTTAGGAGATGGAAGCAGAAGAATCAGGAAAGCAAGATGGTCCTTGGCTATACAGTTTATTCAAAGCTAGCCTGGGCTGTGTCAAACTCTACAGCTTACCCCTCTCAATAAGAACAGTGCCAGGAGAAATGAGAGGATGATTCCCTGAGTAAAGTCATTTATTGTCAAGCTTGATGACTTTAACTCAATTCCTAAGACCCCTATTTTATAAGGAAGGAACCGACTTGCAAATTTTCTTCGGACTACCACATGTGTGTCATGGCATGAGAACTATGGCATGTATATAAGCATGCATGCCCACATACGTCGTAAATAAAAATGTATTTTAAAATGTACAAAAGCAAAAGTAAATAAAAAAGCAAAAAAAAAAAATCAAAGAGAGAAAAGAAAACATAAGACTAGTAAGACGGCTCAGCTGCAAAAATACGACCTGAATGCCACGCCCCACCCCCAGAAACTTCCCAAGAAAGCCAGGCATGGCAGTACACACTTATAACCCCAGCACTGGGGAAGTGGAGACAGGTCAGTTTCTGAGGCATGCTAGTTAGTCAGAAGAGCCTACCTAGTGAGCTTCAGGTCATAGATAAATCCTAACTCAAAAAATAAAATTAAATGATTCCTAAGACATAACACCCAAGGCTATCCTCTGGCCTCCACACCAAATGCATGTGCGCATATGAATGAAAATGGACACATGCAGCCAATAAAAGCGCATGTCTATGCATGCACACAGTAAGTTAAATTTTGAAAAAAAAAAATTTTTTTTTAAATGTGTTTTTCCTAACAGAGGAGATGAAAATCTGATGTCTCTGCCTCTTCCCTTACTAAATACAGACAAAGGTTTCCTAACTGGGGGAAGATTCTATTAATACGAAGTGATTGGCCCAGAGCACACAAGTGAGTGGGTGAAGACATTGGAAAACCCAGGTCCAGAAGAGCCTCTGCCAGCAGTGAGGTGGGAGACTGCGTGTGCACTTTCAGCTCACCCATGCCCAGCACTGTCTCTGTGAAGCAACATGAAGGGAATAACCGAACAATAACTGATAATTGAGATTTTTCATGACTATCCGGCATCTCCTGGGATCTAAATTTAAAACAGCAAATGAAAATGCTTTCATGAGCAGACATTACTTAATTTGCTTAAAAACTATCTGCAAAAGCAGAGGTTATAGGACTCACAGCCTTAGATTTCTATCTATTGCTGCTGATTTAAGTGTCTCCCATTTAAAAGAAGTTTACCTTGCAAAAATTAGGGCCAGCACAGTGAAAAAATTCTGATTGTTGCCATTACTGGTATCATGATTCATGTTGTTTTTAGTCTAAAGGTAAAATCAGAGGCCATAATTGCACGTGTTTTAAAGTAGAGGCACCTGAAAAAAATCTAGCATGAAATATTCTGTTTCATTAAATATAAAGGAGTGTCGGAGAAAATACTTAGAAATCTTAGTTCTCAGACAGAAGCATAATCCGTCTTGCGTTAGTGTCTCTGTTCCTGGATGGTAGAAAGTTGAGAGTACAGAATGCAAACCAAAAGGATTGGGAATCAAGAACTGGGTGTGGTGTGGTGCCTCACATCTGTAACTCCAGTGTTTGGGAGGAAGAGACAGGAGGATCAGCCGTTCAGGGTTATCCTTGGTTACATTGGAAGTTGCAGGTCAGGTACGCATGACCCTGGACCCTGAAATGGACAGAGATAAGTTTAAAAAGTAAAGCAGAACTGAAAGTGGTTAGGATTTATCCAGTCTATATCAGTGCCGCCACATGAAAATACCCTAACCTTCAGAATTTAAGTCTGTAGTCGAATTTTATGAATATTAGATTTGATTTCATAATCCTGAACTATAACCCTTTGAACAAATGATCTCTTACTGAGAAAAGCCAAAAGTTCGGCTTCCTCTTCTTTCACAGTAATGGAAAAGATGAAAGCTGATTATCTGTGAGCCTCACTCTCGCGAGAGCATGAAGCTCTTTTTGCTGTGAGAAGCCCACAAACGTCTACGTTCCACCAAAGATGGATGATGGCTCTGCTCCTAGTTCACACTGTACTTTCCTGCCTCTAAGCCTGGTGTTTGTGTGGAATAATGAGTCCCATAAGCTTGGACCTGATAATGTTTTTATAATGTAAAGGAAGAAAGCCAGAGAAAGTGGATTCACGCATCCACCTAATGAAAAGTTGGCCTGTCTGTTTTTATCAGCCTAATGAAGCCCTGGCCAGGGCTTCATTCTATTGCCCAGTGAAAGCCTCGCAGTGGGGACAGCAAGTGCTTTCCAGCACAGCCCCTGCACAGATGCTATCTGCCAGCTCTCTTAGCAGAAGAGTTCATTTGAAAGGGAGCCTGGCTCGATTGAGGCTTTGTGAGCCTACCAGCCTCATTACAAACCAATGGAGATGAACTGCCTGCGTAGTACTCAAAAGCTGACTAATTGCACACTGAGGGTCTGGGAGGCTCCTGGGTACTGGGCCTCCTTTTGTTTTGTATTTCACCCCTTTCCTAAGTCTGTCCTTTTCCTGACCACCCCAACTCAATCCAAATTTTGTGGCAATGCTCAAGTGCTGCAGAGGCCCTTTTCTGCCTTTCTTATTTATTCTATTTTATTCATATTATTATTCATATTGTAATTATAAGTATCTATTACAAAAATATATTATGATTTAATAAATGATATATCAATAATATCTATAATCTACTCTATTCTATTACCTCTATTCTATAGAAACACATATCCAAGATATGTTTCTTACTAGATGTTGTACCCTTTATAACATGACCTTGCCCAAAGCTACTTAACTTCTAATTTTCACATTAGTGTATTTCTTCGTGTTTGTGTTTAGTGTTTAGAGTTATAGATTCTTGCCCTCCTTGCCCAGAGATACACTTGTATCAAGACAAAGTGAGTCAGAAGCTCTTGACCATCCTTAAGGCAAAGGGCTGGAGTTGATGAACAGACACTTCCACTTTCCATGTCTCATTGTCATTTATCTCTGAAGAAAGCATAAAGTGCCTTTATATTCCATATTGGGAGACAGAAATGTGTCAACTCTTTGTCATGACATGATAAGAACCCCCATATGAGAGTAAGAAAAAAAACCCACCAAAAGTGGAGGGGACTTCAAATATTGTAATTCAAGTATTATAATCCTGAAGTCTAGATCTGTGGAGTATCCCCTGTTTTGAGGGACTAGAACATTCTCTGCCTGCAAGACTTCACCTCCTGTCTTTCTCTGCTGAAATAATCACAGTAACTTGGTGTGTCTGCCTCCCAGATCCCCCCGCCCCCTCTCTCTCTCAGAGTTTAGGGTCAGAACTTCAAAGGTAGGAGCAAGGCTCTAAAGTATACAAGAACCGTGCTTCTCAACATATTCAATGCTGTGATGCTTCAACAAGGTTTCTCATATTGTGGTGAGCCACAACCATGAAATTATTTTGTCCTACAATTGTGGATTTGTATTCAGTATTCAGTAAATGTGGACGTGTATTCACTCTGAGTTAAAATTATTATGCAATTTACATGCAATATTTCACTTAAATGCCACAATAATCATAAGAAGAATAATCCTGAAATATGTATGCCTTACATACATGGGAATAAGAGAAAACAATCCCATATCACAAATTTAGTAAGGAAGACCTAAACGGAAAGACAAATATTTCTCTAAACACAGTGTGTAAGCTAAGACACTATACTATCTTCGTCTGCATAGAAGGAGCAAATAAAATAATTCGAGCACACTAGGAAAGGGTTTAGAGAGTCTGCCACCACAGCTAGGAATGATCATCATCTAGCAAAGTGGTTTCCTACCTGTGAGTTACAATCCCCACAGGGTTGATGTCAGACATCCTGCACATCAGTTATTTACATTTTGATTCATAATAGTAGTAAAATTACACTTACGTTGCAATAGTGAAATAATTTTTATGGTTAGGAGTCACCACCTTATTAAAGCATCATAGCATTAAATATTTTAAGAACCACAGTTCTTGTAGCCTCTAGAGTCTTGCTCCTACCACTGAAGTTGTGACCCTGAACTCTAAGCTTCTTCCAAAGAAAAGAGACAGGACCTGGGAGGCAGACACACCAGATTCAAACCCAGATCCCCTCATTAGCATTCGAGTGCAACTGAAGAATTTGCCTAATGTTCTTGATTATGTACTTCCCCATCTGAAGAAAAAAAAGAATATTGATGCCAGGATCACGCGATTGATGGGATTAGATGTGAGCAGGGGTGAACTGCATCTGAAACGCGGCTCCCTCTGTCCGCCTTCTTCCTTTCTCCCAAGTTGTCCAAGAAAGAAAAAGTCATCAAACTGAGCCACACTCATGATATCCCAAACTTAATGCGTCACTTCTCCCAGGGGAATTGTCTTTAAACCAACTGGAATGCTTTAGGCCCAAAAGAATGCATTTCTGGAATGTATTTATTAGAAATAGAGATTATACATGTTCAAAGTCTCTCCATGTTGTAGATGTGCTTCACTAAGGGTTTGGTGAACAAATGGAAAGTAGCACCCTCAATGTGTCACACAACTTGGAAATAGTTTTTCTCATCATTAAACACAAGGTACTAACAAGGCAACCCTCAAAGATCTAAGGGAAAAGTATGGATACAAATACATGGTTGACGTGATTCTTTCACTTAGGAGGCTGGCATCCACTCCAGCCTCCTGTTCTCGATTCTGTACAGGGAGTCAGGAGTTCTTGTTGGCCATATAAAACCAGTGTATCTTTAATGAACAGTGGTTCAGGAAAAAAAAAATGACCGTGGTAGGAGAGATTATAAATTGCTGCAGAGTTGTTTTTTCCACCAGTTTTCTAACTGTTAAGATGTCAGGAGACAAGCCGCACAGCCCTTTGACAGTTGTGAGTTCCAAAGAAATTTCCTCCTGGATTTATGAAATCTGTCACTACCCTTCATTAC
>JADRCC010577396.1:5124-24290 GCA_019843855.1 Hylomyscus alleni
ACACACACACACACACACACACACACACACACACACACACACACACATCATCCCACACCACACACACATACACACACATACACATACACACATATACACACACATATACATGTGCGTACACACACATACACATATATATTACACTGGGACTGACACATGAAGAGCACGTAATCTAAAATTAAATCTATGCTGGTGTTGTAAAAACTGCTTGCATCGGAACTCCAAGGCATAGTAATGCTAATTACATTATTCTCTTAAAAGATAGTTAAATGTAAACAGACTCACTATAGCAGGCTAACGATATAGCCTTAATTGATCTCACAATAGGTTATTAACTTGGCTGCGAAGTCCAGCAAAAGCTCAGTCTTTTGGAGCTCAAGACATATTTTCATAAAGAGTGTATCACTGCAGTAAATATTGCAATGTTATTCTCCTAAAGCAAATGGGATATGGATGCTCATATTTGGCCTCACGTGCCATCTGCCCATCTGTTCCTTTCCTTTAGATTTTCTGGCTAAGCTACACTCCGGTATCCTGTAAAGACTATGATGTAGCTTTGAGGATGAAGGAACTGATATCTGTCCAGCACGGGGTGGATGAACAGGCAGCTCCAGGGGCCCTAATTTCTGCATCCTCCCCCTTACCAAGTCAGAGGATGTGAGGCGTAGAATTGGTGGTCTTACATTTTTATGTTTGCCATCCTGTTGTTCGAAAGGGCACCTCCTATGTTTCCATTGTCATTGTTTACAAATGTCACAGTAGACATTACAGTCAGAGGGGTGAGAGGGTCAGAGAGTGGTCCTGAGTCACAATGCTGGTACTTAGAGTCAGACGTTCCTTTAACACCAGCAACATCTTACTACTTCTGAAATTAACCACAACCTTTAAAAAGGAAATAAATATATAAGGAAAGATAGAAAAAGAAAAGGCTTAATTTGAATAAAAAAACACTGTCCTTCTTAACATAGAGATAGAAAGACTTCTAGCAACGTTTTATGAACTCAGTGACAGCTGGGACTGTCAATCATTGTTTGGGATTTTTTTTTTTTTTATTTTACCATGTATTCATCTATTTCTTTCAGATTTGCTGCAGTCTATTATGCGATTTCCCTTCACCTCAGAACATTCTGGTGTACGAAGAATATCAGCTCACTGTCCAGCCCACTATTTCCAAGTTTAAATCGTTCTTAGATTTTGTTTTTAATTCTTGATATTGAATTTAAATTTTTGACCAGCGTTTGTTAGCATTTTGAGGCGTTAGTATCTGGTGAGAAGGAACTGCTGCGCCGATAAAGTATAATTACCATCTATTCATCAATGCTAGGGAGCAGGGCTGATAACAAGACTGTTGAGATCGCACTTAGCACAGTGCTGTGCTGAGATGAAAAAGGGGCCGTGAACTATCCTCAATAAATCATTTGGCATATCTACAGCATGCATATACACATGTTCACAGGTATTGTGATTATGCTGTCACCAAAAATGAAACCACAAAGAAGTAAGTAGCAAGAGGTAGACAATGGAGTTCCTTAATTCAGACAGATGTTGAATCCATTTGATGTTTCCTGGTAACTAGCAAAAAAAGACGAATGTTGAACTACGCCTCTTTTTCAAAATGAAAGGACCATGAAAGGATGTAGAGGGCCTTCACGTGTTCTCATTTCAGAACACAGCAGTCGATAAGAGAGAGAATGGATTATGCACACACAGCCCTGAATGCTGCTTGGATGGTCATCTCATATCCATCTTACATAAAAACCGAATGTGTAGTGAGTGATACTCCAGAAAGCAGTGAAACCTTTTCCGCAGGGAACAGTGATAGCATGGTCCAGACACCACATGTCTATCCTGACATCTGGGGAGTGAATGTGTGATGTCTCAGATAAATTAATCGTTCCAGAACGTTCTTTGTTTCAGCCAAACTCAAAAAGCTTATGTTGAATGTTCTAATGAATACACAAACTCATGTTTTAGGTTGTGATCTGGGGAGAACAACTAGTCCTCAAACACATGTGCAAGAATCCCTGTTGGGAAAGTTCTAGAACCTGCCTTGTGTTTCTACCCAAACATGAAGGCTGCCTGGTCTCGATACTTGTCTCCTTCCTGGTCCCTGGGCAGTGGGAAACGTATTTATCAAAGGCGAAGTGTCCTGAGAAATGTGGCCATGGTTGTCAGGTGCCAGTGTCACTAAGGCTCCCGTGAGAAGTTTCTTCTGTGGGAAGAGCCCCTGCGGGGGTCTTCAGGAGAAGTACCCACAGGACTTACCAGAATGGTTAACAGCAGTGAATGTAGTCTCAGGAAGTGAACTGAGCTGTACAGTAACATGGAATTGTTTGTCACTGTACACTCTCATAATAACTTCAGTGCTACGTCATGTTCATATGATAAAACAGCCTTAAGTCAATTAATGCTAACTTGCCAATTTTTGTATATATATATATATATATATATATATATATATATATATATATATATGCAAGCATATGCATGCCACAGCAGACCTTGAGGCAGTCAGAACACAGTGTTCAGGAGTCTCTTCTACCATGTGGAACCTAGAGATTAAACTCAGACTTGGTGGCAATCACCTTAGCTCACTGAGCCATGTCCACAGGCTAAGTTCCTATTTCTGGCAATATGTATCAAACAAATTCTGTTTCTGACTAATTCTATTTTTCATTAAAAATTCCCAAGCCAAGGCATTAGTGTAAGGGCTTCTTAGCATCTATTTCCTATGGCTAACCAAACCCCCCTTTTTTTGAAAATTGTATTAGATATTTTCTTTATTTACATTTCAAATGTTATCCCCTTTGCTTGTTTTCCCTCCAAAAATTCTCTATCCTATCCCCCTTCCCCTGCTCATCAACCCACCCACTCCCTCTTCCCTGTCCTAGCATTCTCCTACACTGGGGCACTGAGCCTTAACAGGTTCCCATCCTTTAAGAACGTCAGTGGGAAATCATCCCCCATCTTATCCCAGCTAGCAATGCCATTTTAAAAAGTTTAAATTTGTTTTAATATGTAATAAAGGCAAGCATCAGGGTTTTGTTTTTTTTTTAAAATAAAACATTAAAAAGTTACAGTATTTAAATACAAAATTCTAGTGATGTAAAATTGTTCACCAAAAAGATCTGTGTGTGCATGTGTGTATGTGTGTGTGTGCACATGTGCATGTGTGTGGAGGTTACAGTTCTACATCAGGAGTCTTACTGAATTGATGGCTACCTTACTTTTTGAAATGGGCTCTATCACTGAACCCCATTGATTTCACTTGGCTTCAGAGAGCCTCCTGTGCAGTCTCCCCTCGCAGTGGGGTTACAGGTACACTCGGCTTCTTCCACGAAGGCTAAGGGTATGAATGCAAGCTCTCACATATACATAGCCATCTCTCCAGCCTGAAGATCCTATTTTTAAATCAAAAGAAACAGACTTCCAGGAGAGCAAACAGTGAAATGATACCTGCTGCCTCTGGTCTTGGAAGGAAGTTCGCAGAGTAGGTCATTACAGAAAGTCACACAGATATTTGTCAGTCAATAGCCAACCACTGACCTCAAGTAAGAGGCTTACTGAATTATATGACTTTTAGAGAGGAGATGGCTTTGGCAGAGCAAGTCTTGGCTTCATTGGTGGACCTAAAACATCAGGAAAAAAATATCTTCAAACCCAAATCCCTAATCTTATTTAGATGAAACCCTGATGTAAACAAACAAACAAACAAAAAAACAACTTATCATTATAATGTCTGATAATCTTTTATTTTCAAGTAATTACATTAAATAAGTCATAATGAATCTTTAATTGGCACATTATAATTGTACATATTTATGGAATAGAGGGTGAAGTTTCAACATGTGTTTAGTTGTGTTAATGGTTGACGAAGCTAATTACATTATCTATCACCTCAGCAATAATTATTTATTCTGTCGAGAATGTTCACAATCCTTTCTTCTGCCAATTTAAAAAGTATTTTCTCTCTCTCACTAATTGCCTCATTGCACCCATTGGCCAGTGTCTTCCCATCTGACTCTCTCTCTAACTTCTCCAAGTTCTGCGAAACAGGATTCTACTCACAGTTTGTATGAAGTCGGTCTTCAGATTCTACATGTGAGGGACTTGTGTGCCTAGCTTGTATCAGTTAATAGAATTCTCTGTAGCTTTGCTCACATAACGAATTTCAATTACACTTGTACGAATGAACAATATTTTACTGTGTATCTTTTCAAATCCATTCTTCCACTATGACCACCTGAAAGAGTTTTACTTGTTGTTGTACAAGTTTTACTTGATGTTGTTCTGAACATAGCAGTGCAGAGATCTTTCTACCAGACTGACTGATTACATTTCCTTTGGCATCCCCAGTAGTGAGACAATTAGATTATACAATAGTTCTGTTCTTCCACTTTTTGAAGACGCTGTACCATTTTCTACACAGGCTGGACTAATTTTCTCTAACAGCAATGTATAAAGGTTCATTTTTTTTTCTGCACATATTTACTAACACTTGACATTTCTGTCTTCTTGATAAGGGCCATCGGTTATTCTAATAGGAATGCTTTAATATCTTATGGGTTTGATTTATATTTCCTTAATAATCTGTGATATTTTCACATACCTGTTCCCCATTGTATATCTCCTTTTGAGAAATGCCTGTTCAGATGTCTTTCTCATTTTTGTTGTTCCCTCCCTTCCTCCCTCCCTCCCTCCCTCCCTCCCTCCCTCCCTCTCTCTCTCCCTCCCTCCCTCCCTCCCTCCCTCTCTCTCTCTTTCTTTCGGCTTGCTTGTCTTATTATTGAATTCTTTGTGTATTTGGAGATAACTCCTGACAATAGTGGCTTGTAAACTTTTCCTCTCATTATCTAGGCTGTTTTCACTTCGTTGGTTGTTTTCTTTGCTGTGTGGAAGCTTTTCTGTGTGACCTGATCACACTTTTGAGAATAATCCTAAAAACCTCTGTACAGTCTAATGCCATGAGGCATTTCCCACACTTTTCCTAATATGTTTATAGTTTCAGGTCTTATATTTAAATCTTCAATTCATTTTGTGTTGTGTTTTTGTAACTGGTTAGGTACTGGGACTTGCTACACTCCTTTGTAGACTGTTGAAACAAAGGGATTATTTGTCCATTTCTTGATAAGGCTATCTTTTCCCAAATGGTTGTTCTTAATACACTTGTCAAAAGTCAATTGACTGTAGTGCATTGATTATGTTGATTCATTCCTGGGCTGTTTATTCAGTTCTGTAAGTCCACATGGCCCTCTATGTCTGTGCTTTGCTGCTTGGGTTGCTCCAGATTTGTTGTATATTTTGAGGCCAGTTTTGGCTATTTGGGGTCTTTTGTGATTTCTTGAATTTTAGGAGAGGATTTGTATAAGTGTGTATTTCTATGAATAATGTCATTGTTCCTTTAACAAATATCACATTGAATTTATAAGTCACATTTAGGTATATAGATAACATTTTTTCAGTGTTGTGGTACATAGATTTAGGGAATCGGGTAGGTAGAAACTGGATTTGACAGTATTATTAGAGATTCTAAGGTAAATTTATTTATTTTTTTAAGAAAAGCCTCTTGGGATCTAAATTCATTTGAAGTATAATACTATTGTTGCAGAGTTGTGTAACTTTAAACATGGTCTTTTGACTTTTAATCGCTTTTTTAAAAGAGATTTTCTATCATTTATTTAAAAATAAGATTTATTGGAAAACTGTATATTTGATATTGGACAGAGTTTTGACTTTAGCCAGCACAGTAAATAATTGAGAATTACCGTTTTCGTTTTCTCATTAGAAAACACTTATATGCTTTGGGTATTTATATGTGTGTGTGTGTGTGTGTGTGTGTGCTTTGTTTATGTGTGCATAGGTATGTATGTGTGTGGATGTATCCCAGGCATGCTTATGGATATGCAGGGGCCAAAGAAGCACACCCAGTGTGTCTCTGAATCTCTCTCTGCCTTATTCCTCTGAGACCGTCTCTCATTGGAACTAGGTTACTCACCAATTAAGCCAGGCACCCTCCTGTTCTGTCCCCTGTGAGCACTGAGTTCCAGATGGTGTGTAGCAATGCCTACCTTCTAAAAATATAATGTTTAAACTATTATTTTAATACTTTAGGCATGTGGGTGTTTTGCCTGTATGAATATCTGTGTACTACGTACACGTATGACTGGTGCCCGTGGAGGCCAGAAAAGGACATGGGAAATCCTGGAACTGCAGTAACCAACACTAGTGAGCTGCCTTGTGTGTGCTGGGAATTGAACCTAGACCCAATGAAAGAGCAACCAGTGTTCTTAATCACTGAGCCATATCTCCACCCCTGACTCCCAGCTTTTTACATGGGCTCTGGAAGTGCTGGGGTCTAAACTTAGAGCCTTAGATCTAAACATGGAGGGCTCCTTAGATCTAAGCATGGAGGACTCTTTTCTAGTCTGATGCTTCTTTACTTCTCAAAGAGGTTCAAGGTTAATGAAATGAACTTCTCCAAACCTTGCTTCTAGTGCGCCATTACCATTGTGCCTTTATCTCTGGAGGTTCACCTTTCTGAGCCAAAACATCCTCCAGAGAACACAAAAAAAGTAAATAAGTAAAATTAATTTAAAGAAGAAAGAAAGAAAAGAAAACTAGAGACAAGACATGAGTGTGTCTGCTGTAGGTCGTTTGAGTATTGTTAACACAGTGTCTTCTTGTAATTTCTCTGCTTCTAAGTTTGGCTTCTTCTTCTCTCAGAATGGACTCAATGCTCTCCATCTGGCAGCCAAGGAAGGCCATGTGGGCCTCGTGCAGGAGCTGCTGGGAAGAGGGTCCTCCGTGGATTCTGCCACCAAGGTACTGGTCATGTTTCTTAACATGTTTTTTGGTTTGTTTTGTTCTATTTTGTTATTTTTTTTAATTTGTAGTAATTTGTTTAGTTGTTGAAGAGGTTTAAAGCTTTTTCCAGTTATTCAGAAGTCTTCTAGGGTTCATTGACCACTCAGAAATAAAGCAGAAATCTTCTTCATTACTCTGAAGCATTGCAATCACTTCATTTCAGGACTTAGATGTGAGACTCGAGAAGTCTGGAAGCCTGGATCTTATTCCTAATCTACTATCATTCTTCCTTTGATCACAAAAAGCCTAGATCAACATGAGCCTCTGCAGACACTCGGACCTGGTTGCTTACAGTCAACTGATTTAAGAACAAACAAACGAACAACAAATATACAAACATACAAACAGCAGTGCTAAACCAACTCAGCGGAGGTGGTGGTTTTAGTGGAAACAAGCAATCTTCTTTAGGCTTTGGTTAAATTGATGTGTCTTTCTTTGGATTCATTCTGTTTGCTATGAGTATACCAGATCCTTTGTGCTGTACTGGGAGAGAACTTTTGGGTCATGGTTTCAATTACTAGAATTATTAAACTATTGATTGTAATATAGTTCAAAGTATTTCCCTCCCTTGAATGGTACATATCAGCATAAATATTCATTAAGCCCATCATGTTTTGGTTGCTTAAATGTTTGTTATTGCTTTTATTTTCCTTCTAAATTCTACTGTTATTTTTCTCTTTTCAACTCCCCTCTTGATTGCTAAGGGAGTGCTTGGGCCTTGTACATGCCAGAACCTAACCAATCTGGAATTCTTGTCTTCCTGAAATAAGGACCTCAATTGTGAATCCCAGGTGGTCTGGGATTCCAAGTGTCCCTTACTGCAGGGATTTCAGATGTGCTCTGCCATGCCTGGTTTTGATTAACTTTTAATCCTAGATTAGAGTTATAGAATTTTCAAGAGAAAAAAAGATCCTTTAAAAGAAGAAGAAGGGGTCCCACATATGCTGAGTAGACAGTGGCTCTACGGTGAGCTGGTAGCAGAGACAAAGAGAATTGAACTTTATGGTTTGAAATCTATGCTTTTGTTTGTTTTAATTTTTTTTTTATTTTCATGATTGCTCTTGATCACATTTTCAACCTCCTTAATCAGTGTTGACTTGTATCATAAATTCTGATGTAGCAAGTAGTAGAAATCGTAAGTAATTTCATGGTTGCTCCAGAATTTACTTTTTAATTTCGAAAATACTTTTGAGTAAAATCACATGTCCTTGTAGGTAGAAACATAACTGTGAGCAAAGTTTCTTCACCTACTGAGAGTCTCCAGGTGTTTTTTTGGAAAGATTTATTTTATAAATTGTGTGTGTGTGTGTGTGTGTGTGTGTGTGTGTGTGTGTGTGTATGCATGCGCATGCTTGAGGAGGTGCAGAACAGGACATCCAGTGTCCTGGAATTGGTGTGGTTAGAAGCCACCTAATGTAGATGATGGGATCTGTGTGCTCTTAACTACTGAGCCATATCTCCAGTCCCCCTACTTATTCTTGCACAGTTAATGAGCAATGTCTCAATGAGACAATTTTCTTACAATCAGATGCTTTGATGTTTTTTGTTTTATTAAAATCCCTTCAACTCCACAAGACACTGTCATGTGCACACATACCCACAAACTGTGGCTTTGTTAAAATCCAGCCCTCTTATGGTCCCAACATGGCACCAGTATTACAAAAGAAAGTAAAGTGAGATGTTAGAAGAGATTCCCAACTTCTTATTTTAAAATAAAAATCCTTTGCAAGGTGGGCTTGGGAAAACGAATGGTTTGCCATGACAAAGTGCAGATTTTAATAATTTGAAATATGAATGAACTTGAAAATGCTTGTACATTTTGATTTCTACACAGTTTGGAAACCTGTAACATTTTCTATGCTGTTTTAACAGAAGGGAAATACTGCTCTTCACATTGCATCACTGGCCGGACAAGCAGAAGTTGTCAAAGTTCTGGTGAAGGAAGGAGCCAATATCAATGCCCAGTCGCAGGTACTAGTTACATTCAGACTTTCTCTGCTGTGAATATACAACGTGGCTTTGTGGTATTGATTTAATGTTTTTTTGGTTTTGGATTTTTTTTATTTTGTTTTGCAAATTATTCTTTTACTTATTTTAGCCGAAACATTCTATTACATTATAGAGCTAAACTTCTTATTTCTAAACACTTGGCAAATGCTAGTCTGTCATTGTCTTTACTTACTTCAAAAACAAAAGGATCTGTTGGCAGTGACCTCTGTGCAATGTAGTTCATGAAAGTTCTGTACCACCTCATAATGCTTTTTTCCTGTAATCTTAAAACATTATCCAAAATCCAGCATGTCACTAGGAAAGCCTGCTATGATGCAGGACTTTCCACACTTTGTTATCTCATACACTTCACTAAGTTACTGAGGAAAACTGGCAGATTGCAACCCTACAGCTTTATGATACACATAACCATAAAATCATATTCATGATTCTATTGAAATTAAGGAAAAAGAAATAATAATTAAGATAAATCATATTGCAAACCTGACTCCTTTTTTTTTGTAGAAATTATGTGTGCATGATGCTTTCCCTCCTCATTTTACTCTTGTTATCTGTGATGTCTGTGGGTAGGAATCGAACTATGTATCTTTTTAATAAAAATCCATTCCTTTCAAATGTGGGAAGCCAAGTGGTTGATACCATATTAAAATACAAATCAAAACAAACAATCAAAACACAAGTATCTTTCCATTTGGTCTATTTGGTTCTATTTCTTTTTATAGCACTAATCACACATTATTGCTACATGAGATATTGGCAGCTCATTTTTATTCATTCTATGGAACTTCCCCTAATTTGTCTTTGTGTAGCAGTATCTACTCCCTGTCCTGTTCATTTCTCATTCTGTCTACAGAGATATAATAATTACATGGATGACACACATTCCAGACCAGGAAATGCTAAAGATAAGTGCTGTAATCAGCTTAGTTATTTTTTTCACTTTGGTTACAGAGATTAATGAATCCATGACATACACATCATCCATTTTTGTCTGTGTAATGTTAAGATGTTTTGATTAATCACTACTATTTTTGTTTGCAACTCAGACTTTCAGCTAAATTTGCATCAATGGCTAACTAGGAATTGAAACATACTGTAGTGTAAACCTTTAATAAAACCATTTGAAGATTGGTACCATTGCAAAAAAAGTTATGTTCCATTAGTTACAGCAGTATCTTAGGCCTGAAAACATAGAATGCTACAAAATAACTGCTAATAACTGCTCTTTGGGTGTGAGCCAGAGTGTCAGTTCAGTAGTAGAACAGGTGCCCAGCAGGCAGGCAGCTCTGGGCCCCCTTCCCAAGCCCAGCAACACAGACATTTCTGTATATAGCAAAATAACATTCTTTTACTCTATGGCAGGGCTTCTCAAACATTCACCTGAAGTGTAATCACCTGCAGAGCTTGCTAAAACAGTTTTCTGGGTCTCACTTCCATTTCTGGATGCTCTGGAGTGGTTAGCTCTCAGATGTGGGTGCTGCCAGTCTGGGAACCATGCTTGCTCCAGGGGATACGAGAGATGCCTGGCATGTCACACATCACAGAGAATGTCTCAGTGAATTGTGAACTTATAAAGCATGGGGCTGAAAGAGAATGGTGTTCCAATGGGCACCAGGGTTTCCCTTCGGATGTCAGAACACTGACCTGCCATGCTGAGATTCCTGTCTATAAAACGACCAGGGCTATATTCCTCCAAAGGATTCATTGAACCCAGTAGAAAGTGACATATGGCAAATGTTGCCAAGTAGACATCCTTTAGAAGCTATGATGTTAGTTGTTATGTGACGGTTTACATGCTTTAGGGATAACACGAAGATAATTAGCTAAAGTCATCTTAACTTTCCTGTGTTTCCACACTCACTGATGGTCCTAATCAGTCAACTTTCAGCAGATCTTAAAAGAAGGCTGGTGTCATCACTGTGAGATTAAAACAATCCTTATTCGTGCAGCACATTGTTAGCTCAACGATTGATTCACATGGCAGGGAATCCCTACAGAGAGCTTCAAATGGGATTTTTGGTTATATTGTGAGAGAATTTACGAGTGAGAAAAATTAATCAGATTTTAAGATTTTTTTTTTCTAAATGCCTAACTCATTTGGTGAGGCTGATGACATTATTGAACCTAGATACCCACCATTATCAGTTGACTCATATTTTATGGTTGATTTTAAAAGAGATGTTTATACAGGTGAGTTTACTATCTTGCTGATGAATCTTAGCAAGTTTGAAAAGGCATGGACTTCAGGCCACGCATGTTGGCATGAGTCTTCTCTCATTTTTTGATTTCCTTCATTCCTATCTAACTCAGGGCATAGACTTAGGCATCTAACCTTTGGTGTTAGATAAGTGGGTGGGGACATAGTCCAGGAAATCGAACAACCACTCTCTTTTAATAACAATTAAATGGATGCTGGATTCCCAGATTCACAGCATAAATCCTTAATTATATATGCAAATGTATCCATTATCTATCTTTCTATCTATCTATCTATCTATCTATCTATCTATCTATCTATCTATCTATCTATCCCACCTGCCTGCCTGCCCATCTGTCTCTTTATCTAAAAGCAGAAAGACAATAGAAGGTCAACAGGAACCACCATGTGAAACTGCCCATCTCTTTACATTGAGCACTGTTTAGCATTTTTGTCATTTTTGTAACTGTGGCAACTGTGGCAACTGTGGCATGGAACAACTTGATAACTCTTTTAACCAAGAGAAAGGACTCTTAGGTTACAAGTTCCCTCTGTTCTGAAGTAAGATTTGTTTCTTCATGTCCTGATTTTTAAAAACAGGAGCTCCCTTGTAAGTGAAGTATTTCTTCATGGCTTCCAGCAAAATCAGCTGAATCTGAACCTTCCACTCACTCACCCTTCACCTGTGGGGTGTCTTCATTCTAGAAGCAGACTGTTAGGGATACCATGACTCTTCTCCCTGGAGACTAACTGTTTTATGTATGATTTGGATAAAAAGAATTAACTCGAAACTTAAGAGTAACAATAGCACAAGACAGTGTAGCCAAGTTCACTGTGTAATGGGCAGGAGCCACAATGTTCCCAGAGCCTTTAATTTCTTGTATCAACAAAATAATCCAACTGGTTGGACCCAAACAGAATTCGTTTCTTTTTCATAGCAGGAAGAAGTTTTATTGGTTTGGGCAGCAGGAATTTGGATTTTAAACAGAGATACGCCCAAGTAAAGCTCTGTTGTGAAGATTTAGAGTAGGCTCCTGTCCATTTAAAAAACTGGATTATGGGGCTGGAGATATGGCTCAGTGATGAAGAGCACCAACTGCTCTTCCAGAGGTCCTGAGTTCAATTCCCAGCAACCACACGATGGCTCACAGCCATCTGTAATGGAATCTGCTGCCCTCTTCTGGTGTGTCTGAAGAGAGCAATGGTGTACTCATATACATTAAATAAATAAATAAATAAATAAATAAATAAATAAATCTTTAAAAATAACTGGATTATTTTTTTCCAGGTAATACAGAATGATGAGAAAACACTTTTATGAAAATAATGAAAAATTGAAATCTTTTAAAACATAAAGCCTTGGTTCAAGCCTGGGCATGCAATCAGCCATATTGTGATGCTCAGGGGGAGGGCACTAGCCTAGCAGGTTTGAGCCATTATTGTTCTATCTCTAGCATAGGAAAAAGGGAAAGAAATGTGCACCACCACCACCACCACAATAACAACATCAAGGGGGGCATCTTTTCAAAGAAGTGCAAATACCAGCATCATTAAGGGGGAAAGAAGCGCAGGGGCAAAGTTAAGTTTCACAACCCGAGAGGGCAATACTAGGAATGGAGACTGTGCACACGCCTGTGGCCAGCCACTGAGAACCACTGCTCGCCTCTGCTTGTGTTACGTGACGTTGAGCCTGATATGTAACCTCTCAGTGGGTCTGCGTCTCACCTCTAATCTAGCGGTAGTAACACTTGTTTTGTAGAGTTGCTACAAGTGTGAGATAGATGCGAAGTCCTGCCTGGCACTGAATACAGAATGAATGTCATCTTTGGATCTAATTATTAGGCATGTCATGTTATCTATCTCCATTACTGTAAAGTGGGAGTCAGGGGTTGAGGTTACAGACAATGCCATCTATAATTTTTGTTTTGTTTAATTTTACTGATTGTCCCTTGGAGTTGAAAGATTGTTTTTCTCTGGGTTAGGATGAAAGGAGGCAGATGGTTTATCTTTAGTAATTAGGAGTGTGGAACTTCCCTTGCCTTAACAGCTTTGACGTGTGGGGCATAAAGCTGAATGTTCAGAAAAAAATACAAACAGGCAGAGAGAAATTTGAACATGGTCAGTGTGTGCACCAGGTGCTCAGTACCACAACTGAAGCACAAAGCCCGGTCTCTGTTTTATTAACTTTTGTCCTTTTAGCTTAGTTCTGCTCTCTGTCTGTCTATCTGTCTGCCTGCCTGTCTGCCTATCTGGTTCAGTTTTGTGTGTGTGTGTGTGTGTGTGTGTGTGTGTGTATGTGTTTCTATCTGTGCCTCAGTGTCTGTCTTGCTGTCTAGTTGTGTGTGTACATGTGTCTGTGTGGTTAAGTTGTCTATGTGTGTGTATCTGTCTGTCTGTCTCTCTGTGTAAATGTATGTCAGTATGTGTGTATGTGTGTGTGTGTGTACATGTGTGCCATGCATGTGAGTGTGTTTAGAGGAGAGAATAGATTGTCCTTCTGTATCATTCCCCAGCATTTTTTCTTGAGAGAGGGTCTCTTACTGAACCTTGCTGGCAGTGAGCAAGTCTTAATGATCCTCCTGTCTCCAATCACTACAGTACTGGGGTCATAGGCGTACGCGCAGCAATACCCAGCTTTTTTACATGGTTACTGGAAATTTGAATCTAAGTCCTCATTTTCTTGCATAGCAAATTCTTTTCCCACCAAACCAATGTCTTTATTAACTCTTGGTAACTAAACCAACAGATCTAAAAAATGTCCACTTTTTTATTTTGTTATCTCTAATAACTAGTTGTAAAATTTTTCTATCACTTTATCAAAACCTATATATATATATATATATATATATATATATATATATATATATTGTGAGTTTTTTCGAGACAGGGTTTCTCTGAGTAGCTCTGGCTGTCCTGGAACTCACTCTGTAGACCAGGCTGGCCTCGAACTCAGAAATCTGCCTGCCTCTGCCTCCCAAGTGCTGGGATTAAAGGCGTGCGCCACCACCGCCCGGCAAAATATTCTTTTTTTTTTTTTAAAGATTTATTTATTATATGTAAATACACTGTAGCTGTCTTCAGATGCACCAGAAGAAGGTGTCAGATCTCATTATGGGTGGTTGTGAGCCACCATGTGGTTGCTGGGATTTGAACTCATGACCTTCCGAAGAGCAGTCAATGCTCTTCCTCACTGAGCCATCTTGCCAGCCCTAAAACCTATATTTTTATTTGTTAAATATTGACATGATCTCAAAAACTGCCATACAGAATAATGGGGTTCACAATGGCAACCTGACACACATCTTGAACTTTGCTCATAGTCACCCCATTCTCCCCTTGTGTCTCCCCTCTCTCACTGCTCCTTTTCTCCCCTCTATGGCCACTTATTTCCATGTCATATGTGTTTGCTTTATGGTTTGATCACATGGAGTTTTTAAACTTCGTATATATGGAGCCAATCTGCTATGTCTGGCAATGGGACTCAAGACGTTCCTTGTCTCTTCTGCAGGTATACACGATTTAAATGTAAATCAAGGGTCCTTTATGGAGGCAAGTCCCTGTTGTTTTTCTTTTTCTCTCTTTCTTTCTCAACTATTAGCCCAGATTACTCTCCTGAGAGTATTCTAGACTTTTTCCTAGATATATTTCAATTCTTAACCCCCATTGCCATCCTTCATGTGACAAGGAAACAATTTCTGATAGAACCGTTTGTTTCCTGACTTTCATAACCTTTCAGTTGATAGAGAAAATTACTCAAATGGTGCACATCTCTGAAAAAAATCACTCAGTTGTTTGTTTCCTGCTCCCCACTCCCCCCCCCGCCCCATTCTGTAGTAGACTCTGTTTGTGGCCCTACTGCAGGATTCTGCCAGTCTCAGACAATGAATGCATTTTCTAAGAGTGTTTATATGCACACTTTATGCCATTAGGAGAGGGAAGCACTATTCACCGATAGATCAAATTCCAGTTCTAGACTTTGTAAAAATACTTACATCAAAACAGATTCATCCTTTAGGAGAAACATACTCATGGCATTCACATAGCCCATGATAAAAATCCTGCTGAACGGCCATGGCGAGTCCTTCTGAACAACTGGTCCTGTGTAGGCATCATTATTTGAAAGCATAATAATAATTATCATCTCATTAGCTTTGACAGCCATTGTTTTAAACAGTCATGCTCCAGAAGTATACCTAAATGGATTAGTCGTGTATGTGTGTGCATGTGCGTGTTTGTGTGTGTGTGTATGTGCACGTAAGTACGTATGCTGTGTATTTGAATCGATGCATCCAAGCAGAGTTATGAATAGTTACTAGTTTCTTCTTGTCTTCACCTCAAGAGCATCCTTTTTTTTTTTCCTGCTCCTCAAAAGAATTCAAGAACACTCTTCACAAAAAAAGAGTGGGCTGAGCCAATCAGCAGCAGAGCCAGAGTCCACCAGGCAGGGGTCCAACCCTTCTCCCCACATCTCCCCTTCTCCCTTCCATCCTGTCTCTCTCAGGAAGGAGGCATGCTTTCCTTGGAAGCCCATTTTACCTTGAATTCAGTCTGCTATAATTAGATGTATGAGATGCAAGAATATGTATAGGCTTTTAAGGACCTTAAAGTTAAAACATTCTCTAGCACGAAGAGTAACAACACTCTATGTTCTCCTGGCATGACTTCCAGAAGCTTGATCGACACAGCGAGAGTTGACTACCAATGTTCCTGGAGTGATGGTCTGGTCCTTCAGAACTGACTGTTACGGTCTGAATTTACCACTACCAGTTCTTTTCCTGTATGTCCTGCTTTGAGTGTGTGTTGGGAGTCTCTTTTTGAACCTATTTGGCTAGAAACAGGGTAATGAAAATAGATTTCTGTAAGACTTAAAAATCTGACTTTGAATGAAAAGTTAGGGAGTGAGTTAGGTATAAGTATGTCCTGTCATGGGCGAACTTTAGAGGTGAGCACAACTCCTTAGACTTTGAGGCCCATGCTGTAACTTTTATATTGGGATCAAGTATTTTATATATCCAGATATTTTAAGTAAAATAAACACTTTTTATTTTTATTTTATTTTATTTTTTTATTTTTATTTTTTATTTTTATTTTTTATTTTTTTTATTTTTAATGAACAAACAAAAACA
This sequence comes from Hylomyscus alleni, assembly GCA_019843855.1. Classification (NCBI taxonomy): domain Eukaryota; kingdom Metazoa; phylum Chordata; class Mammalia; order Rodentia; family Muridae; genus Hylomyscus; species Hylomyscus alleni. The sequence goes on from JADRCC010577396.1 coordinate 21,322, forward strand.
AAAAGAACAAAACCCTGTTGCCTCCTCCCTCCTCATGCCTACCACCCCACCCTCTCCCACTTATCAGCCCTGTCATTCCCCTACACTGGGGCACAGAACCTTCACAGGGCCAAGGGCCTCTTCTCCCATTGATGACCAACTTTGCAATCCTCTACTATACACATGCTGCCAGAACAACCAGTTCGACCATGTATAGTCCTTGGTTGGTGGTTGAGTCCCTGGGAGCTCTGAGGGCATTGGTCAGTCCATATTGTTGTTCATCCCAAGAGGCTGCAAACCCTTCAACTTGTACAGGGTCCCCAATGAAGGAGTTAGAGAAATAAAGCACTTTTTAAAGGGACAGGTTGTTTTAAGTACCTTCTTGTTGGAATGAGACAGCCTGGTCAGGAAGCCTAGAGCACATTCTACAGTTATCATAAATATCATGGATCAACCTTGTTATTTCACACGCTAATCTGAGCTCCATTGTCTTGGAAGGGAACTTACCTTTACTGTCAGCTAGGATTCTTCTCCTCCTGTGCATCCTTTAGGGTATTCTTCTAGGACGTAGCATTGGGTACTTAAGACAGCTGCGTCTGTCTGTTCTCCGTCCTTTGCATGGAATCGGCATTCTAGAGAGAAAACAAAGTAAGTTCTCTTTTTTCTTCCTCAGAAGTAGGTCAACTTACCCATCAATCAAAATTCTTATCTTTTTGTGATTAAGCTGTTACAGCTGGTCGGTTATTGTATTTCTATCATACTGGCTTGGTTCACCAGTTTAACAAATTTAAAACTAAATTTATTCACAGAAACTGTCTTAAGTGTGTGTGTGTGTGTGTGTGTGTGTATACATGTGCAGATACTATACTATTTATAAAATAATTTAAGGAGCCTTAGCTCATTTATAAAAATATTTCAAGTTGTAAATTATAAACAAATAATCCAGAGGATATGAAGAATGTTTATGTGACTGGATATTTACGTTCTCTCTTTGAGATTTTTGGACTTCTAAAAAAAATTATTTTAGGTATTATTTTATAGTACTGGGTGCTTTGTCTGCATGTGTGTGTATGTATCATATGAGTGCACAATTCATGGAGGGCAAAAGAGGGCATCAGATTCCCTGGAACTATTGCAGATGGCTGTGGGGCTCTCGTGTGGGTGCTGGGAATTGAAGGCAGACCTTGTGACTAGCAGCCAGTGCTCTTAACCACTGAGTCATCTCTCCAGCCCCAGGGGTGATTATTATTTTTATTATTATTGAAAATATCTATTATATGAAGCATCTGTCTGTGGCAAGCAGTAAACTAGAACAGGTTAAACAACTGTTAAACATTGTATCCACGGGAGTTTCTGCACCTTCTTGGTCTCGGGGCTTCTGAGTGCCACCTGCTCTAGTGGGTAAGTCAGCACTGTCCCAATAATTACTTAGGAAGAATTTTATACTAAAGCTCTTGTTGCCTTAAACTATGGTGTTTCTCAAACATTACTGAATCTTTTTGTATTATTCATATCTGTGGATATTGTAACACACGAAAAATGACTTAAAATGGAACCTTAGTAATATTCAATGCTGATATTTTTGTTTGCTTGTCTCTTTTACTCAGCATAGAGATGAACCTAGGGCCTCACACATATTAGGCAAGTCCTTTTGCCCATGCACCACAATCCTCGCCTTTCAAGCTGTTCAGTATTAGACATGGGATAAGAATAGCTCTAGAGTACTGCCAGCTTTTATGTGAGGGTCAGAAAATAAATGTACTGCAAATATCATACAAATAAAATGACATTTTTATTTTGGAAAATTCAAAGAGATTTTTGAATCCCCATGAAATCTGTCAGTTTATTTGTGTCTCTGCCTGTGTTAGACCACATTTTGTGATTTTTGATTTGCAAGTTCTCTCTCAGGTTGATTAATAATGATTAGGTGACAACAAGATTGACAGCATTGAAGGAAGCAGTAATTTTATTTGATTTGACTATTCAGATTTTCTGGATATGTCTGTGGGCAGAGCTTCACTCTTATCCTCTATATTTGCTAGGAAAGCCAAAGCTACTGCCTGTCCTTGATAGCATGACAAGATGAGGCTTCCTGTGAGCTGTTCTCATGAGTCCTGCAGTTGTTTTATGCTGTGGTTGCCTTTAGAGACTTGGGCCAGTACTTTATGTTCTTAAAGGCAGCTGAAATAAGGCACATATTTAGTAATTACTCATTAAAAATGATTTTGTGTGTGTGTGTGTGTGTTGGTGTGTGTTGGTGTGTGTTGGTGTGTGTTGTATGAGAGAAGCAAAGGAACCCTAGCTTCTGACTATTTTAATTTTTGAAGTTAAAATTTTGCTGCCCATTTAGTCAACTTCAAAATAATATAATGATAACTGATTAAATGAATACAATGGCTTAATTCAAGATAAAGACTCCAGGCCAATGGGCTTTTGTTCTGGTGGGGGAAATGAAAGAACACTACAGTGGTTGTTGTTGAATTAAATTTCTCATTGCTCATATTTTCTTGTGAAAGTCACTTGGTCACTTACGATATTGCTCAAAAACAGATATTTTAAAGCTCTCACTACAACGTAGAGCTGAACACACTGCATACTAAACAAACAACCAACAAACAAAACAAGCCTCCCAAACCTGGCTCTTATAATCTATACTGTTTGTAAAGAAATACAGAAAATGTGCCAGGGAGTAAATGACCACTCAGGTTCAATATTCAGATATTTAATGACTTCATTCTTTTATTTCTCACGTTCAAACATTTTCGTTACCCAGGTAATCATTCCTCAGGTTTCAACATCTGTAAGATATAATCTTAGATTGTCTCTTCATAGCTATTCTATACACATTGTAAAGGAATTTATCCACGTGATTATAAAGGTGAATGTGATATCATGAGAAGGATTTACTCCAAGATGAACATAACAATTTCTCTAAAGACATTTTCTCAGTGTGTGTGTCTGTGTAAGGGGAGGGAGGCCATGAGACCAGG